>CAXKVX010000391.1:0-25305 GCA_964058865.1 Eleocharis quinqueflora
AGCATGAGGTCCTAAGGTCAATTGCTAGTGCAGAAGCATTTTTAACATACAATTCAAACCTTTGGACCTTAATACCTAGCTAAAATCACAAGTAAGCAAGTACTAAGAGAAATTGAGCAAATCAAAATAACAAAGTGCAAATATATTAAAGAGGGAGAGTAAAGAGTAAAGAGCAAGATAACACAAGAACACGTGATGTAACGTGGTTCAGCCTACAAACAAACTAGGCCTACGTCCATAGGACTTCCAGAACCGAAATTTCCTTTCAAGACTGAATCCACTAAACAATAAGTGTTTTTACAATTGCGAAATCTATCTTTGGTTTCTTCTAACATAACCAAACTAATCGTAGCTTCCTAAATCTATGCAAGAGACTACACCGCTCTACAAGGTAAACATATCCGATTGACAACACAATCAAGGACGAGAATGCACTACTTGACAACACAATGTAGTACACCAAAAGACTAGCAAAGCTAGCTAACAAGTGTTATCTGATTGACAATTAGATGATTGTAGCTATCATAATTCTCTCAAGTTTAGGTAGTTGTAGGAGAAGACTTTAGTGCTCTTTCTGATGCTCAATTGAGTGCTTGGAGACTTGAAGAAGGCTTAATTAATCTTCTTAATTCGTACACCCAAGGTATATTTATGCTGGGCACTTCTTGAAGTCTTGCAATCTTGAAACTCCCTTCTTTCTTTACAGAACCTGTTATAACGAGTTGGAGAACTTTCAATTTTGCCCTTCTCTGCTTGGTTCACTGACTTTTGGGCCCTTCTGAGCAGGAGCCCATTGTGACGGATTGGGAATCCATTATAACGGGTTAGGGACCCATTGCGACAGATTGATGATGTGTTATGCAACGCAAGCTCTGGAAAATCCTCTGTCTTCAGCACTTCTCCTCTTCAATCTGTTACAACAGAAAGGAAACCAGTTGTGACGGGTGGGCAACCAGTTATGACGGGTAGGGAACCCGTTGTGATGGGTTGTCCATGCGTTGTGATAATGCATGGCTCTGAAAACGCCCTATTTGTGCCCTAGTGACTTGATCTTTAAATTGTTGTGATCATCATGACTTGTACATGCATCAACTTATTGTACATGTATAAACATGCAACCCACCAAAACTCAATTGTGCAAGATTAGTATTATTTTGTTTTGCAAATTGACAAACAAGAGATGAGTTTAATCCAACAAACTCCCCCTTTTGGCAAATTCGAAAATCTTATGTGTGTGCATATAATTCTCATGCACAACACCACATTTCTCCCCCTTTTTGCAAAGTATGGCAAAAGGCTCAATTCATATACTCTCCTTAAATTTTAGCATGTATTTATAATCAAGTCAAGATATAAATTGCTCCCCTTAATCATATAAGTTTTACGATTTTAGCACAAGTTCCATTTTCAATTTGTAATGTCAAGAATAGTAAGGAGCATAATCAAGAAATACAAACAAGAGGCATATCATGAATGATGCAATCAAATATATCAATATCCAAATCATGCTTCCGTACAACAAAATAAATTTTAAAAAAATTACTACCCTAAGCTAAAATGTCATTATCACTACTTTCTTGATCATCATCCTCCGAATTGACTTGTGTCGCTCCTTAAGTTGCCTCTTCCATTTGAGCTTCGGGTTTGGTAGGTTCGGAACAATCATTTCAGGTCTTGAATTATTGGTTCCAATTTGTTTGAATCATAGAGTTGAACTCGTTTTGATTGTCAAGTCTCTCATGCACTCTAGCCGAGTTATGCTTCTCATACAAGGACAAGTGATACACTTGTTGAGAGACATAGTAAGTTCTTTCTTCAACGGTTGAGAAGGCATATGAAGACATTGGATTGAAGGTTGAGGAAGTGTAGTATGAGTAGTCTTAAGAAATTTGATATTTTTGATAGTTTGGAGAAGGCATAAAAGAAGAGGTGTTGCAAGATTCTCAACCAGAAAGAAAAAAAAATTGATACTTGTAATTTTAACAATCAAAATGGTCAAAATATAAATGTTAGTCGGTTGTATTGTCATTATGTACTTCAGAATTCAGATGTTAAAAACTTTTAGTAGGCGAAACATACTTTTCTCAACAAAAAAATCTTCACGGATATATATGAGTTTAACTTTATTTTGTTACCTAGTTAAAATATAAAACTAATGGATGTGATTTAATTAAATACTTGATCCAACGATCCCTATCAATTTCAGACTAACATAGAGGTTTCAAGCAGAAATGTTCAATATCTTTTTATCAGAAGTAAGAATTGTTCATGTCCATTAAATTTAAATTATTTGCATTATGCCATTATCCTATCTTCATCTCTTAGCTTACCTGCACCTCTTATTTGTTCATACATCTATTAGAAATAAAAAATGCATGTACCTAAACATTAATAGAATTAAAAATTTCGAGGTTATATTATTATTTTTTAATAATCAAATTCTTTAACGTAAATTTTCTTTTAACCATTTAAAAATAAAATGTATTTAATGCTTCCTCTACTAGATAAACTTTTTTTAGTTCAAATTTAAATAACTTGTATATATATTAAGTATAAACATTTTTCGAACGCAGAAGAAGAATGCAAGAGAATTTCTCTATTTCGTCATCAGCATTTTAAGAATGTTAATCTCCCTAAAAACTCAAAACCTTTCATATTTCTCCCTTTTTTCATTAAATAGAACACTATTAATTATGGTGTTTCAAAAAATGAGGATTGATTATCCTCGAATTTCATTAAACCTGATTACAATGTGTAATCAGTATTTACAAAAGGAAATAAAGAGATAAAATGAAGGAAACAAACAACATTGCAGCAAATTAATGCCAGAAAATGCAAATAAAACAGAACAAGTGAAGTATTTGTCTGTTGCACTGTTTTTTTCTGAGAACCAACTGCTGTATCCTAGCAGTATCTCGCGAGTTAACTTATGATGTCTATTAGACTATTTCCTCCTCCACAAACACCCTTCGACACGGAATGAGATCTTCTACCGTGCAACACAAATACTGTGCGTGCTGCACAGCAAATTTCAGTCTTTGATTTGCATCGAGATTCGTGCAAACTAATATCAGACCCCTGAATCAAATCTGACCATCCGTATATAGCCTACAACGCAGAGAATCTGAAACGTTCATTCTTGCTGCGCGACAGAGAATCTACTTCCATTCGACACCGCTCCCTCCAGATGACAAAGTTTGTTGTGAATTCGAGCCTCTTTCATTGGTTATTCTTGCGATCACTCAACAGTATGTGAGGCAATGATCCTACATATCTATCTTTTAAGTTTTCTATCACTCTGTATGTTTGCTGGTAGGATTTTCAATAAGTATTTACATAATTATTTTGTCATTGTGTAGTGTATGAATACGTACTCGATGTTTTCTTCATCTTTTTTGCACATGATGCACATGTTCGGCAAGTA
Organism: Eleocharis quinqueflora; assembly: GCA_964058865.1. Lineage (NCBI taxonomy): Eukaryota > Viridiplantae > Streptophyta > Magnoliopsida > Poales > Cyperaceae > Eleocharis > Eleocharis quinqueflora. The sequence continues at coordinate 3,425 of CAXKVX010000391.1, forward strand.
ACATCCTCTTTTTTGCATCTCTAGTCTAGTTAAATGATAAAAAGAAAGTATGGAATTTTTATTAAAATTAGATAATTTCAGAGGCACGGAACAAATAAAATAACCTAAAATTTTATCTCATTTTGCCGCAACTCACATCACCCGCCAAACACCCGAAATTTGAGATTATAAACAAATAAAAATGCAAAAACACCACTATAAAAAAATTCGAACAAAAATCACTAAAATAGACAGTCCGCTATCAGAGATAGCGGACTGTCTATTTTGGTGATTTCTGCTCGAATTTTTCTATAGTGATGTTTTTGCATTTTTATTTGTTTATAATGAAAAATTACGGGCCAAACACACTTTTAATCATTTTAAAATCTAGTTTTTGGATTTTTGCAATATTTGAGTTGCTAAGATGTTTGTTTCGAGGGCCGACAAATTTATCTTCCGTCTTAAAGGGCTAAAACACAAAAAGTTAAAATAAAAAGAAAATCTCAGAAGACAACTAAACAAGTTCGTAGCTCAGGAATTCGAATCTTCTGTATTATTTTATTTTATATATTTTGACGTGGATCAATCTGAACTGTTGAATTTGAATCACGGACAACGTTCTTACGTTCTGAACAACAGTTTGAATCACAAGAGAGTATATTTTCAGGAATTCGAATCTTCTGTATTATTTTATTTTATATATTTTGACGTGGATCAATCTGAACTGTTGAATTTGAATCACAGACAACATTCTTACGTTCTGAATAACAGTTTGAATCACAAGAGAGTATATTTTTAATTGATTTTCTGTAACGAACAAACAATAATTATATTTACCGTAGAAGATTAGAATTCATAGCTAATAGGGGCCCCTTTGTTTGAATCACTATAAAGTGGTTTTATACGGAAAAGCCCTCTTTCTAACTGAGGTCGTTGAAATTTAAAAAAGAAGCGACGAATGAAAGATCGAACGAAGAAATAAACACAAGGAACCGCGAATTTCACAGAGAGGCATTGTGATTGTGAACTGATCACCTGATCAACACCTCGAACTAGGGTTTACGGTTTTGAAATGGGGAGTCTTCCCAAGGGATGGCGCAAGGCGTATGGCGCAATCAAGGATTCCACCACTGTCAGCCTAGCCAAGGTCAACAGCGAATTCAAGGTACTCGCTATTGTACATTCTTACCTTTGTGGTGTTTTTTGTTCTTCAATAAAATGTTTCTGAAATTGCAATGCTGATTGGAATATCATCGATTCTCTTTTGCGTGGTTTGGAATTTTGAAGAATTGCATTTCTAGCTTACACACAAAACAAAAATGGCATCGTTTGAAATTCAAATTCAAACACCTCTTCTTTATAACACTTGAGTCCTGCACTTTTTTCTGACCCATCTCTAATAAAGCATTTATTTTGGGATGAAAATAAATGTCAAATTTCTGGAATTCGGTACTTCTGTTTCGAGGGACTATAAGCATTTACTCTGTACTATTTTTGCTGGCTTATCTCTGTTAAAGAATTATATGGTGCCAACTTGACCATTTTTTTCCCATGTTTTTTTTATCCTTGTAATCTTTGGAGCTGAATTGAACCATTTGCAGAATTGAGGAAAAGTTCGACTAGTTTGGATATATCTAGTATAGTTATGTAAAATTAAGAAACATATTGAGGCTTCAATGGCCTTAATTACTCATTTTTTAGAAGATGCAAATTTAGCGTTCGAACAAGAAATAGAAATTTCTGATGGTTTTTCTGCTTCTAAAAACCTTTTCTCATATGAAGGATCTGGATATTGCAATAGTGAAAGCTACAAACCATGTCGAGAGACCACCCAAAGAGCGTCATGTGAGGAGTACGTGGCTGTCCAGTTTTTTGTTTCTGTATTTTGAACTTGTTATCAGGATCTCACATTGACATTTGATGTTTAATTCATTACATTGATGATGCAATATACTAATGTTTACAATAAATGACAGCAACCATGAACCTGAGCACTAATCGAAAACACTCTTTTGTGATGCTTTTGTTTTCTTGATTTTATTCATATTTGTTTGTCAATGGTGGCTAAATTGCCCCCTCCCTTTTCCTTCCACCATCTTTCTACTAGAGATATTTTATGCAACATCATCTAACCGAGCAAGAACAGATCTGTCATACTGTGTACATGCACTCTCAAGGAGATTAGCCAAGACCCATAACTGGGTGGTATGTCTCTTTCCTCCTTTTTGCGCTTACCTTTTCAACTTTAATTAAATGTTTTAGTGATAATTTAATAAAATTGTTAAAGGAAACATGGTGACAAGTCACAAATGGAAGCACCTAATGATGCATGCATTAAGAAGAACATTCCAGAAAAAAAAAATCTATTTTTTTTTTGTTCTGCTTTTGACTTACATACGCGCCCACAGATTGTACTTTCAATTGAACTTTCTTTTAGCAAATGACACAAAGTGCTGCTAAGCTATTGCTACTACCCATTTTGGTCCTGACAAAAAAATTATTGAAGTGTTTATTTGGTCTGGAAAACTTTAATTTACATTGTCCTTTTGGTTCCATCAATCTTTTACCATCCAGCACGACAAGTCATTTTTCTGTTGGGTTTGTTCCATACAAGTATTACCCAAGTTTCATGTTTTTAATGGAAAGTGATAGTTGGGCAAAATTGATAACTGAAATCTTCTGCAACTAAAATGGGAACTCGCTGGCTCAAGGATCAAAGCAGTTCCTGGTAAACTTGAGCTGTCATTTGTATAATTTACTATTTTCTTTATTTGTATATCTCTTTGGGTTGTTTAGAATTTTAAAAACAAATCTAGTTTGTTTAGGGATACTACTAGGACTGCAAGAACTTGGTCAAAGAGTAGTGTCTCTCCACTATTTCATACTTATGATTATTTTGTCTGTTTGACTATTTGTTAATTATGAAATAGAACTGCAGATTCATGCTATTTTAGTGGTTATAATTATGTGTCACCACTTGCATGTGCAGGCTATAAATATTCCATAAGGACATAGTATTTTACAAAATTAAAATGTAGATGAGTGATATAGGAATATACTGAATTAACTACTGTCTTAAATTTTCATGTTCAGGTTGCTGTCAAAACATTAATAGTTATACACCGCACCTTGAGAGAAGGTGACCCAATTTTCAGAGATGAGCTACTGACCTATTCTCGTCGGGGAAGTATTTTGCAAGTGTCTAATTTTAAGGATGATTCTAGTCCTCTTGGTCCGTCCCACAACCCTATAACCTGCAAAAAATTGTGATAACTAAAACTAAAATCCTCTTTTTATTTCAGTCATCTGGATTTGGTATTTCTAATTATGTTATTTACTATAGCTTGGGATTGCTCGGCATGGGTAAGAACATATGCAATGTTTTTGGAAGAAAGATTAGAATGCTTTAAGGTTTTGCGATATGACATCGAGACAGAAAAACTGCAACCAACAGAAGATAATCCTAAGGTTATTTTTTAGTTTTAAAATATGTTGAACTCATGTGAACTTGCATGTCTTATATGGCTCTAATAAACCTGTACTGCACCATTTTGTAATATCTCAGGGGAATAGTAGAACGAGACATTTGCAGTGTGATGAACTTCTAGAACAGTTACCAGCATTGCAACAATTGCTCTTTCGCCTTATTGGCTGTCAGGTTATTGGAACCTCCCTCCCTCAATTCCCTCTTCCTTTTATAATTCTCGGCAGAGACTGCTACCCTCTCTCTCACTGTATTATAGCATTTGAACTTATGTTTCTCATTGGACGTGCGCAGCCTGAAGGAGCAGCTTTTGGGAACTATCTTGTACAATATGCTCTTGCTTTGGTATACTATTTATGCAGAATTCATTCTGGCATCAAACATTTTGAATAGTTGTTGACTCCCAGCCTTTTAATCACACTAGTTAATTTCCATAATTCTTTTCTACTCAAGGTTCTGAAAGAGAGCTTTAGAATTTATTGTGCAATCAATGATGGCATCATCAACCTTGTTGACATGGTACTTGCTTTTTGACATGCAATATATTTCTATGTTGGACAAAATTACATGAATTTTGCTCCTGCCCCCTGATTACCAATTTACCCTTGGTACAGTACTTTGAATTGCCAAAAATGGATGCTATCAAGGTTCTTGACATCTATAAAAGATCTGGCAACCTGGTTTGTTCTTTTACTTGATGTTCTATTAGTATTTTCATAATAACTATATTTTTGCAAACATGTTTCACAAAATACGCATCCACCGTTGAGGTACTTAGATTCTATAGAACAGGGATTGCTTAACTATGACTCCTGTTTTAAAAGATTCCCTTTCTTGCTAAACTTGTGCATTCCATAAATCAGTAGAAACAAGACAAAATGAGAAGTTGAGGGAAAAAAGGATAATTTGAGTTTTGAAGTCTTGAATGGTAAAAGTTAAGATCGAATTTACATTATTACTGAATAGGCAAGAAGCTTATCTGATTTCTACGGGATTTGTAGAGGATTGGAGCTTGCGAGAAACTTCCAGTTCCCTGTTTTGAGAGAGGTTTTTGTTTCTTTTCTTGCTGTTTTTACTAGTTCTATCATTTCCAAATTATTTGCGTCATATTAATCATGCCTTTTTAATATAATATCTAATTCCAAGTAACTTTTAATGGTTCAGCCACCCCCAAATTTTATGGAGTCAATGGAGGAGTATATCAGAGAAGCACCTCGTACAGTTTCTGTCAACAAAACTATTGTGAGTAGCTTCATTACTTTGTCAACAACAGCATTCAACAACAAAGCCTTTTGTTCTAACAAGTTGGGGTAGGCTAGAAACGAAGCTCATATTGGATTTCATTTCCATAAAATTGGTTGAATTTTTACGTTGGCTCACCAAGCCTATCATAACCCTCCTCCTTTGCGGGCTTGGGACCGGTTATGTAAAACATAGGTGGAGTTAGCTTCATTACTTTGTATTTGAATAATATTACCTTTCTTTAATAAGATGAGTAACTTTTGTATCCTCTTAAAAAGTTTCTAACTGCCAGGTATGCCTGTAAATACAATGAGAAACCTTTTTTCTCTGCCTTCCAGAAATAGCAGAAAAGGTGCATCCTGGAAAATATGAAAGTGCATCCTTTGACTTTGTGCCTGAGCCTTCTGTATTTAATTCAGAAGATGCCCGTACTATTAACTAATTGTGCACCTTTTATCTCTAGAATTTGTGGGATAAAAGGAGAGTAATTTGGACATATTGAATAATGCAAATTGAAGTGAGATATATGGGAGTTATCCATGTATTAGATTTAGATGAACGTAAGCAGAGCTCATTTTGAAAGCTTTTGACATATAAGCAATATGCTGGTTGTTTTCTTCGAAAATTTTGAAGTTGTGCCTAATAACTAATAAGCTTACCTTTATTATGTTGAGAAAAGGAATATCAGGTGAGTAGTGCCACAACAGCAATTGAGGAAGCAGAAGAGGAAGAAATACCTCCACCACCTGAGGTCCCACAGGTCAAAGAGGAACCACCAGTTTTGGTTGAAAATGAAAATGAAGAGTCAGTCGATGAACCAAAAGAAGATACACAACACGTTATTCAGCCCGATCCACAACCATCTCTTATTGGAGATCTATTAGTAAGCAGCATGATCCTATCTTACCTTCCTAGTTTAGTTTGCATTTCAAAGTAGAGAATTATTACTGAAGAAATTTTTCTTGGTTTCAGGGTTTACATGAGATCAACCCAGTTGCAGCTGAGCTAGAAGAGACTAATGCACTGGCTCTGGCTATTGTTCCTCCTGGTAGCTAGTTTAAGAGGCAGACATTTGTTTTGATCTTTTTTTGCTTTCTTTTTTTCCATTGTGGTAATTTATTGTGAGTTAAATTGTTAAAGGAGACAAGTCAAAACCAAACACAGCTGGTTTTTTCGATGGCGTCAGTGGGACATCCGGTTGGGAGTTAGCACTTGTCACAGCCGAGAGCAGCAGTACCGGAAATTTCACCGTCGAAAGTAACCTCGTATGCATCATTTATTGTCCTTATTTTTCCTTATCATTTAGGGAAATTTTAGTTAGTACCTGACATGCTCGACTTTTTTATTGTGGAGGAAAGTAGCCCTGGTCTACAAGTTAAACTTTGCACTGAGAGGAAATTTTATTTAGTTGTTTACTGAGCCCTGAGCTTTAAATAATAGTTTCCATCTGAGTTCTAAGACCTGTTAGTTCCAGGCCAAGCATGAGGTTAGGTGCAAACGTCCAACAGTGTTTTTCATTAGTGTAAATGTGAAGTATTACACAGTAGAAATCATTTGTCCAGTTTCTATTACTTACCAGGTTGGAACCTGTATTCAAAGTGTATGGTTCTTTGAAATACTGCCAATATTGTAATCCTTAGTCATATTTTACTAATGAGTTTTCGCTGCATAAACAAACAGGCTGGTGGGTTTGACAAGCTTCTATTAGACAGCCTGTATGAAGACTCAGCCAGAAGGCAGCAAACGAGCACAGAAAACTATGGTAATGATGCAGCCACTGCAAATCTTTTCAACCCGAATGACCCATTTGCCATGTCCAGTGGCATTGCTCCTCCAACCAATGTACAAATGTCTATGATGATGCAAGAACAACAAAACATGATGATGATGATGATGATGCAATCACAGCCATACCAGCATTACCCCGGCAACCTAAATCAGGTCGCAACCCCTAATCCATTTGGAGATCCCTTTTCAGGATTAGGTATGCCGCCCTCTGGAGTGACTAGTTCGTCTCTTCCAGGAACAGCAAGCTTAATCTGATTTGGGAAAAAACATGAAAGAAAAATAATAGAGTGATTGCCTCGAAATATGATGCAGTTTAAATATAGTCAGTCATTAACATGCTTTTATTGGTTGTGATTTTGTTTTCTTCCCTTTTGTATTCGTTTATTTGTTGACATCATATGTACAATTTTGTTTTTTCTTTTCTTTCTTGGGAAAACACGCAGAATCTATACTTGTAAAATTACTTTTCCTCTCTTGTTGGAGATTTTTTGTTAGGAATATGTTTGACAAGATAGTCTGTTTTGACAAATGCTGGAACATAAAAATCCTTTTTATACGGCTAATGATGCAAAGATAATCAAAGAAAGAGAAGAGCAAGAAAATGCTTTGAATGCGAACAATAAGTAAATGGAGTCTCCAAGATGAAGGTTGATTTTAAATACAAATATTATATGTGATGATGAGTGTGATTCCAGTGATGAGTCTAGCAAGATTATGGTTATTAAAGATGCTATAATAGTTTATATATCTCAAAACATAGATTAAATTTCTTAAAACTATGATAAATAATCTGGACACTAAAGTCAACTTGGATAAGACATTAGAATTGCAAGAAGCACATCATTCGATTTTTAAATTTATTAAATTTGTTAAATCTTCTAGTAACGATACTAAGATTGATTATGATAAAACATATATTAGTCAAGGTCAACATGACAAAATCAAATTTGGATATGTGAAGGAACAACCTTCTATGAATGGAAAGCAATCGTATGCAAATGCAAAACTGAACAATGAGAAAAATGTCAACAACAATACCTACATGTATAACAAACGATATAACAAGAGACCAAATTTGGCAACCCTAACTCTAGAATTGTGCATAGGGACAAAGAGCTCATAATGATCATGTAATTACCAACTACAATAAGTTCAACCATCAAAACTCTATCTCTAAGATAGATATGATAAGTTTCATGTGTTTAATGAACACAAGAAGTTGGTAATCAATTTTGTAAGAAAGAAAATCAATGGTGCTTTCCAACACAATCAACACCCTAGATATGGACCAAATGAATATTTCAAAAGACCTAAATCAAGATTTCAATATTTAAAATCTAGAGACCAATTTGACTATGATCATGGCAACATTAATCAACCTAAGCCTACATTTCATTTCTTTTGTAAGAAAGTTTGACATTTAGAGAAATATTGTAGACTTGCGAAATGAAAGATGTTGGAGCCACTTGATGTTCCTAGCACAAGTGGAGAAACCAAATATGTAGAGAGTCACAAAACTCTCTCCATTTTGATTCTTCAAATTGATTATTATGTTGAGAGGGAGTTAAGTAGCAAAATATATGATTTATTATTGATAATTTGAATGAATCATATGTTTTGTGAATATGTTTGTTCTTTTTATCCAAAGCATAGTTCAAGACCGATTATGTTTATGATTAAGACACAATTTGACACTCTGAATTGAGGCCCAAAAATATTAAAATACAATTTGGGAGTATAGCAAATATGGAAATATTAAGATTGGCATTTAAAACTAAAAATTTTAGAGGTGCGTTATGGGTCTCGTTGTAACGAGAGAGGAGGCGCTATAATGACATGGAACTCGTCATAACATGTTAGGTTTGAATTTTTCAACCGTTGGAATGGACACATTTGACTAGGTCAAAATCCTGAGAAGGCGTTATAATGGCTGGAAAATCTTTATAACGAGATTAGACTCGTTATAATGGGTCTGGTAACACAAGGCATAATAGATTTATAATCCTTTTCTTCCTTCTCCAATTCATTGCTATATTGAGCAAATCCAAATTTTCTCTCTTGAGCACTAATTTTCTGAAACCCTAGCCTCCAAATCCTCTAAAATTCTTTCTCAAGATCAAGATTCTCAAGGCTTTCTCACCAGATTTTGATAATTTCTCAAAGTTTTCTCACCGGATTTTGCTAATTTCTCAAAGTTTCAACAAACTTCAACAAGAATTCAAGATGATCATAGTAAGTATTCTTGCCTTGGTAATCATCATGGTTCCACCTAAGTTCTTTACTAGTACAACATCTAAGAAAAGGAAAGAGGTTGAGAAACAAATGGAAAGAGAAATGATAGAAAGAGAAAGTCGGGGTATTAACACGAAATTCACTTTTACATCTAGGATTGAAACTGGGTCACCAACTCAAAACTCTAACCCTAACCAAGCCGGTACTGGTACGATTAATGCACCACCTCCAAATTCTCAATCGCAACCTCAAGTGCAACCTAAACCTAACCGTAATCATCCTTCAACTTCCAATCCTGAAACTCAAAGGATCTTTAATTCATGGGCTAATACAATAAACAATAGGAGTATGTATTGATCACCTATTGAGTACTCCAACTATCATAGTACATTCAAAAGTTGTCTCATTTCCAATTTTTCTTGCTTTAAAGTCGGTGGTGATGATTTAAGTAGAACTTGTGAACACTAACAAATTGTTCAATTTATCGACTACAAGGCTTGGAGATATCTAATTGAATGTGATCAAATATTCTTAGCCAATGTGGTAAGGGTATTATATGCCAACATGAAACCAACAAATCATCCATTCGAAGTTACTGCCTACTTCAATGGAGTTGAGGTCCATATTGCCTCTTAAACCATAGCCAAAGTATTTGGCATAGTTGAAGATGGGGAAGAAGTATATGCCTATCACAAGTGGCATCAACAAGAGGAATCATTTGATTATACAAGAGATTGTTAGGAGCCAAAGAACCATGCAAGAATTATACCGTCTCCAAATTACCGACCTTGCATAGGTTGATATATTTGTTCATCAACAATATCCTCACACTCGGGAGAGGCCTCAAGACAGATATTGAGTACAATAATGCTTATCTCTTGAGACATCTACTTGCAAAGGACAAGGTAGTTCAAATTCCTTTTATCATCCTTAGCCATATGAGAACTACTTTAACTAACAAGACCATGAGCCTACCATATCCACATCTCTTGATTGCGATACTCAAGCACAAGAAGATTTATTTCCCTCCAAACCCAAGTGAGAAGAGCTCGATTATCTACACACCTGCTAATCTCATCAAGTTTATTGGACAAAATGTTTGGGTCAAGAATGATGCATATTGGGAACCGAAACTCAAGCATCTAGTTATTGAATGAATTAGGTGATAAGGAGGCTCGAATGAAATATAACTTGGTCGATTGTGAGTGTCGTGGTATGAATAACGTGTCAGGGATGGAATCAGAACAAAGAGTTGTTTCGTTAAGAATTTACTCATTTTTATTCTCATGTAAATTTTATTATTATATTTTATATACTGGTCTATGTTTATGTACAAAGGTGAATTATGTGTTTGCTCGAAAAATTGTGTTCTCGTTTAGGTCTTCAATTTTTGTTTTAATATAATATTTACAATATATTTAGGATAGGGATTTTTGGTTTTGTAGAAGTATTGTTGTCGTTAGTGATTCGATAATAATTACTATCCTACAATCAATTCGTTTAAGTCCTAGACCTACCCTCTCTCAGACCCAAGTCCTTTGTATGTTATGTATCACTAATTTGTTTATCATTTGTGTAGCCTAGGGGATATCTGGTAATATCTAATGCATGATTGAATATTTTAGTTTAACTGAATTATTCAACCATGCTCTGATACCACCGAAGGATGTCACACCCCAGAAATAATGAACAGGTCGGGAGTGACGATCCTTGTCATATGTGCATGATGAGATGCACACGAAAGGCTTAAGGATTAATAAAATACACAATGATAGTAAACAAATCAGTGACACAATACATAATAAAGTATAAATTTTATTGATCACAAACATTTCATGTACATACATCAAAAGTGTATCAGAGTAGTAGAAGCGAAAGAGAAGAAATAAACAAAAAGAGAATGGCCCCGCTGATATATCGGTGACCATTCGTCTATCTATCATATCGTGAAACTGGACAAAATAAAAGAACTAGTCAAAATGAACGTTTGTGATCGCCATCCTAGTGCACCCTCGTCAAAAACTCCAATGCTCCTAGCTTGTACACCTGTGCTCCTCACCTGGATCCCACAACCATCATGGAACGTGAGTAATTTATAAAAAATACTCAGTGTGGATTAAGGTCCAGCCTTTGAGTTCATATCATATTCATGGTTAGACCAATTCACACTTGCTAAGTAAGTATTTACAATATCCTAAATCAACTTTTGTTTGCAACTTTCAACCAATATAATTAAGTGCTCCACTAAGAAAATTGACGATACGGAAGAACCCAAGAATAGAAAAGAAGGAGAATATAGCATAGTATACATATATATAGGTACAGAAGCTGTCAAACACCTTGAGTCAAAGGAAAACAAGGATTCACCCCAAATTATAGGACATCAGGATTCACTCCCTTAAGCGGGTCTCGATTTTAAGCCGCCAACTTAAGGATAGGATTTAAGCGGGTCTCGATTTCAAGCCGCCAACTTAAACAAATTCTGAGTTTCCAGAGCATAAATGCCCTGGTATAACATGAGCGGATTTAAAAGCATACACTTGGTCAAAGCGAACTAAGATGCCTACCCTTACAAAAGAAGAAAAAATAAATAAAAACTTACGGCCGCAGTTGCAATACAAAAATAAGAAACCGACTACCCATTTGAAAGAATAATTAATAATGGGAACTCCAAGTACTAACTAGGGGCCAAAGGGAGTCTCAGACTTTCTTTGTACTAATCAGGAGCTAAAGGAGAAAATCCTTCGAATATTCGAAATCTTGTAATATCGACTACATAGAAAAATATAATAATAAAACAGAATAGCTTCAATAAGTCACATATGGCATGCATACTCTAACCTGAGGTCCGAAACATTAATCACTCAAGGAGGAAAACATAATAGAATATATAATAATATGGAGATTAGAAAATAAAACTCTCTAACGACACTACGAGCCATCAAGTGATGAACTCATTTGGTGGACATCAGCAGAATGTCCTTGAAGACATCCCGATGAGAGTACCCCACGGGCTATGTCAGACACCGTGACACGTAAACCCAACATGATGCCCTCAGACCACACATCCAACTGTTGATCACCGACCCGTCACTCAACACTCCCGACGAATACATATAATATTAAATATATATCTACCTGATATATATAACTATAATCTATATGATATGTATATCAGATCTTACGTGTAAATATGGATGCAATGACATGAATGTAGTTTGGTTTGGTTAATTGGTAAAATTTACTGTATGCAAAATGACAGGTCAAGCCCTATGGTCCTTTAGTCATTTCAGAGGTGATTTGATACTGCAGTTCAGTTAAAATGAAAATAAGGTAAGGCTAGTACGATCCTAATGCTTGAAAGGGATATAAACCCCCAGGAACCCACACCTGAAAACATTAGAAAATATCGCATAGTCGACTCTACTCTGAGGTAGCTTTACAACGTCAACGACTGCGTCAACATCCACAGGGTCAGATAGAATCCCGTCCTTCGCGGGAGTACGAATCAACTATCTCTCCTATTTAATGTTTGAGCTTGAATTTGTAAGTTTTCATTCCATAAGATTAAGGTTGGAGTTTGACGTAAAATGGGAAAAGTCGTTCAGATGTCATTATTACTTTCAGATGTCATTATTACTTTTATTATTTGTTTGTTTACTTATCCTTGTTAATTACTTAAGTTATTTAATTTAGATGTTCTATAATAAGTCCAGACTTCTTGTGAGTGTTCGTATCGTGTAACGAAGTCAAGGGTCGGAGATATATAAAAGAAGAATGAAAATAACACAGCACAAAGAACATAATGTTATAAATTCAACCACTTTTAGTTATGCACTTTTATTTACAAACTAACAAAAATAGAAAGAAAAATAGTATACTAGCATAATAACTAATAGATACGTATTTTATTTACTTATGTGTTTATAGAGAAATTGATCAATATATGTAATTATATTTATATAATTACTTAGTCAATACTCGTGTTTGCACCGTCTAATATTAAGTTACTAATAATACGACACTTAATTATTGTGTAATTATTTTTATTTACTTATTCCTACTATACATAATATAATCATTATTTGTACTTATTAAATAAATATGTATTAGTATTTTTTTAGTTAATTAAAATTCTAATTATTATTAATATTATTATTGATATGCTATATGAATCTCAATCAAATAGCAGACACATCTAGATGGCTTTTAGAACCATCTGGAGTATATTTAGTAAACACCCTATATTCATTTTTAAATTTTGGAGGGGTTAGAGTAAATCTGTCACATTCAGTATGGTGTTTAAAAATACCCTTGAAGTTTAAATTGTTCTTATGGTTGTGTATAAACAATAAAATTCTTACAAAAGATAATTTAATAATCAGGAAATGTGTCACTGATACAAAATGTGTGTTTTGTCCAGAAAATGAAACAATAGATCACCTATTTTTAAAATGCCCTTTTAGTCAGCATTTCTGGTCAACTATAAAAGAAAATTTTGTCAATATTAACTATCTCAATACTACATCACTTTCTGAAATGTGGCTGTCAATTATCCAAATGAATTCCAAAGAAATTAATTACTGGAGATCTTTATTAGTTGCATATATTTGGATTATGTGGATTGAAAGAAATAACATTATATTTAATCAAAAGCAAAATAGCACATCTAAGACATCTACTGGAATGTGTTTAATTTATTCAAATTTTGAACGGGTGCCTCCTTCAAATGGGCACACAATTTTAACAATAGAGATCAGCTGGAAATTGTTCAATTAGCAGATACGAAAATAATCAATCAAGAAGGCCAAGCACAAGTGGAAAGTGAAGATGAGGACTTATTGGGAAATTGAGTTTGTTTTGCAATCGCACAACTAAGGAAAACAAAGTATAAATGAAGGAGCTGTGTCTAAAGATCGTCAGAGATATTCAAGACAACATAAAAAGGAGTTTTTAGATGAATTGTTTAGAATAAATAAGGTTTTAGGATGTTTACACGAGGGACTTTTTTGTTTTTCTGCATATATTGTTTTGATTTCTTTACTTTCAGCATACAAGCACATAATCATGTGCTAAAACTAGTATTGTTGTATTGCTTCTGTTATTTGTTTAATAGAAGCCGGGGCCTCAACTTGAGGCTACTCTATTTCAAAAAAAAAAAGATATGCTATATGTTATTCTTCTAATTTTTAAATCCTAGTACCTTATTTTATTTACTCGTAAATATTTATTTATTTATACGTAAAATTTTATTATGGGTTAATCATTTTTAAGTTGTTCAAAATTTTACGGGTTTCACAAATTGTCAATCCGAGAATTTTTCTTTAGCTAGTTTCTAGCGTTGGGTGCACTATAATTGTGTTGTCAAGTAGTGCATCCATGTTCTAGATTGTTTTGTCAATAAGACCGTTAATCGTGTAAAGTGGTATGGCCCCTTACATTGGTCTAGGAGTCGAAGATTGATTTGCTTGTTTAGAAGAAATCAAAATTCGATTCCTAAATTGTAAAGAACACTTGTTTTGATAGTGAAATCGATCCTGAAAGAAAGATTTGGTTTTGGGAGACCAGTGAACGTAGGCCTAGTTAATTGATTGGCCGAACCATGTTACATCGCGTGTTTTTTTAGTTCTCTTGATTGTTTTTGCTCTCTCTACTCTCTCTCTCTCTCTTTATTGCTTTGCTCTTTGTTGATTTATGAATTGTTCTATTACTTCTAAAACTTGCTTGATTTAATTCTTGGCTAGGTGATTAAGGTCTAAAAGCTTTAAATTGAAATTGTTGATTGAAAATGCTTTTGTCTTATTATTTGACCTTAGTCTTGCGCTTTAAGTCTCAATATTTCTAACATGATTAACCTTAGCATTCATGACTTGTGAGAATGGAGAGGACATTCTAAATAAAATCGAAGAGATGATTAAGGTTAATCCACCCGACTCGACTCGAAATCCTATGAGACTCGACCTGCTTCGACTCGTAACCTGATCCGAAGCGATAACTGTGGACCCGAAACCCGACCCGACCTGAGATGACTCGCAACCCAATCCAAGGCGACATTCGAAGGCCTGAAACCTGACCTGACTCGCAACCTGATTTGAAGCAACATCTGAGGACCAGAAACTCGACTCGAACTAAGACGACTTTTTTCTCAGATTTTGTAGAATAAATCATGGAAGTTTTCATGGAAGACTTCTCAGTTTATAGTTGTGGCAGGGATCTTTAAAGTTTGCCTTTGGTAAGAGGTCATTCTAGAAGAAAGAGAATTCTCGGTCAGGCCCCATCATCTCAGTATAGTTATAGCTGCACCTTCGGTAGAAGTCGCAACGCCTAAGCATATTGTGACGCTTGAGAACTCGTAAGTAACTTGACCTGACTTGAAATGTTTGTTAATATTTTGATTGTTTATTTGTTTTTAAGTCGAAATTATGACTCGACAATATTCTTATGTCAAACTGATAGAACTCGTCCGAACTGACTGTCATCTTTAATAAAAAGCAACGTCGAGAATATCTTATTTGACCTGAATTTCGACTCCGTCTCATCTGACCCGATCCAACACCCGAAAAGGACCGACGATACCAAATCCAAAATTCGATTATCCAATTCGATTATCCAATTCGAAATCCAACCCGACTCAACACTTGAAAAACATCGATGCTGCTCGACTCGAGACCTGACGCGATCTCGCCCGACCCGACCCAACACCTGAAAAACGCCGATGCTACTCGACCCTAGACCGACACTCGAAAAACGTCGACGCTGCCCGACCCGAGATCCAACTTGAGACCCGATCCAATATCTCAAAAACGTCAACGTTGCCCGATCCGAGACCTAACTCGATTTCACCTAATCATGCCCAACACCCGAAAACACCGACGACGCTGCTCGACTCGACACTCAACCCATCTCATCCGACCCTATCCACCACCAGAAAACGTCATACTGCCTGAAACATGATCCGATCTCATTCATCCGACCTGTATATGTTAGAAGTCAACTAACCCGACCAAACCGTCCTGACCCACACAACTCGCCACCTTAGGTACGAATACGATACGGGTCGATTGAAAGGCAAAAGGTTTCATTGACACCCTAGCCTCTAGAAAATAGAGCGTCGGCTCGTCTCTCTGACGCCTCTCGAGCCTCGCCTACCTCTTCTTCTCCGACATCTCTCTCGCTCGCCATTAGGAGGTAAGATTATTCTCTCCCAATTTTGGAGAACAATGAGGTTATTTGCACAAGTTAAAAGAATCAAAATAGCGAGCTTGTCAGATCGATCAGTTTCTTGGCTTCTGGTCTGAAAACACATGTGAAAAAAAGATGATTTTGTTAAACTTCTTTGTTTTAGTAATTTAATTCTAACAACTTATCTTATTATTTAATTTCTAAAGCTTTTGGTCTAATGTAAAGTGAGAATTGAGGAATTAGAAATATAAAGAGATGAAATCTAGTATATCTCAAGAGTAATGCGATCAAATCTAGTATTTACTGCTATATTTATTTGCAGTATATATGAGTTATCTGGTTCACATTATTAATTGTCTGATTTCAACTCCAAGTATAGCAAGGCCAAGTATTACTGTCATGTTTATTTGCCAAGACTTGTATTCAAGTTCTTGTGATATTTTTGTTGGATGATGCAATTCATAAGGTATACAAATGACTTGTGTAACAGATTTGAAGAGCAATGAGGTTAGAGAAGTGTTGGTTCTGCTCTTCTACCATCTATCCTGGCCATGGTATTCAGTTCGTAAGAAACGATGCTAAGGTGAGTCTCTTAATCAATATACCAGTACCAATCTAATTGGGTCTATGAACTGGTACTGTTCAGGAACAGTAGAGTGTTTTCTTTCTTGCAATTAAGTATGATTCAGCTGATGACAGCAAGTGAAACTATAAGTTCCAATTTGAATTTGATTTTGTTTTAAAACTTTGTCAGATATTTCGGTTTTGCCGTTCAAAATGCCACAAAAACTTCAAAATGAAGAGAAATCCTCGCAAGGTAAAGTGGACTAAAGCTTACCGGCGCTTGCATGGCAAGGACATGACCCAGGTAAGTCCAATTACATTCATTTCTTTAATCTTACTGCTTGATCTTGTATATCAGAGTTGGGGTCAGGTATACAAGTGTTGTGTGAATGTGTTTTGGTGTACACTGAAAACTACAGAACCTTCGAGTTTCTGTGCAAGTGCTCTCCCAACGCACACAGTCCAAAATAAACACAAGCTTTCTCTGACAAGTGCTGCCAACTGTATATTTTTTTTAACTTGCTTATGTTGACAGGATACGACCTTTGAGTTTGAGAGGAAGAGGAACAGGCCACAGAGGTACGATCGCATCAGCACGGAACAGGTACTTCAAGCCATTCCTAAAATTACCAAGGTGAAGGCTAAGAGAGAGGCAGATCACATCACAAAGAGGTTTGTTGATATAACCGTTTTTAACTGACTTTTTGAGGTTATAATTGAACTTATTAAAAAAAAATTATACATGGTACCTGTGTAGTGATGCACTTGCACACTAATTGGTATCCCAGAAATATCCATTTTTTGCTGTTACTCCTATGAAAGAGGATGAGATTGCCCTTGTAAAACATAATTATTCCCCATGATTACTATGTAGGTTCATTGATTTATTTGCTCTTTAAAACCATTTCCGTTCTTGTTAAATGATGGCAATTCTTTGAAATGTGTGACAGGTTGAAGGTTGGTAAGGTCAAGAAACAGAGAGAAGACAAGAAGGAACTAGAACAAAGCATTTCATTGGTTAAGGCCCCATTGGCACTCAAAGAGGATGCTACTCTCACTCTTCCGAAGCAGAAAGTCACGGTGTCTTATGCCCTAACAGAAACTGCATCAATGGAAGAGTAATTGCCATATTAGAGTTTCATCTTCTAGTTGTTTTTTGTTGTCTAATGTAGGAGAGTTTTGTTTAAGATTGCAAAATATTTTACCTATGATTATTGTAATGATATGAATGAAGAAAATGTGGGAGTTCATTTAGTATGATTTTTGCACAACCTTTTGAAATAGCATGTGAAAAATATCTAATCAGACCCTTTTTGTTAGGTGTTGTGCAAGTTTTAGAGGGTTGTGGCACATTTTCCTGCATAGGTGATAATTTACTCAAAAGTTGAAAGTGAAAGTTAAGCTGATGCACATGTTGATTTTAATTGTTTGTTGCATTAGTGCTCAAGTTTTCGTTCATTTGAGATGCACAAGTTACTGAAATTACAAGAAATAATAATTGAAATTCTAGTTGTCTTGTAGTAAATATGCCTGAGCTATACTTTTTAATCACGACCGATTTATTAAATTTTAGTTCCAAAAATTGATACAAAAACCTCTGTGATTTAAAAATATTAAATGATTAAAAAAAGAATTTTAGTGAGAAGCAATGTATTTCTTTTTAGGGATAATACGGTAGCACTATGTTATTGCAGAATAGAAGTGCCTACAAAACAAAAGGAAACAAAACAGTTCTCCTTTCCATCTTTTCAGCAAATTAATTTTGCTGGCATAGGAATGAAAGTTGGAACCCTATTCTGTGTAGAAAAAATACTACATAGAGAATCTGATGACTAGTTTAATTTTGAGATTGATGATCAAAGCTAACTTTAAATACTTATTAAAAGTCTTCTAATCAGGTTTGGAACATGCAACTTTCTATGAGCTAGCTCTCGATTTGGGGTTACTTGATCACCGCTAAGGACTGGTTCTGGATTTGGGATTACTTGAACCAAAAACCATTATAATCAAAATTCTATTATGATAGAAATTATCAAAAAGTTAAATAATAAATTGGAAATATGAACAACGTAGTAACATCACAAATGCATGCAAAAGGTAATTTCTAGCATATCCTGACTAACATAAAACAGGCAAAATATTTATTTTTTCCGGCTAGTTCTGAAGGATTCAATATTAACAATTTAACTATCATCTATAATAAAAATGTAAGCAATATTAAAAGAAAACTTCAAATTGGCAATGTACATTTAGAATTTAAATTACTAGACCAAAACGTTGCAGAAGAATTTTCCTTTAGACATAGAGGCTAATAATTATCATATATACCAAAACTGGTAATTTTGAATATTTTAGCAATATTTAGTTTTAATAGCATGAATAACATTACCGTGGAGCAACATGACAGTTTAATGTTTGAAAAATTCAAAGACTTAATAAATAAAAATGGACTCCATTAGTAACGAATAAATTTTAAAAATAACGAATCAATTATTTTACAATACATCATTTGGAATTCGATCTAAGACTATTGAGTAAGAGTTGTTATGAATATTCATATTTATGATAGTATTAGATGGCAAGTTGGCTAATGAAATTCAAAATTAAAAAACTATTTTAACAGTTCACAAGATGAAAAAAAAAATGTTATATAAATCAGATAAACAACTTAATCCATCTCGTCAAGTAGAATGACCTAGAAATCTCTCCTTTGGTCCTCTATTCAAATGCAGTACAATGTATAACTAGTATACATCAATAGTTTACTTGCTAGATTTCTTAGTCCTCTTTGCAGATTGGGTTTTTCTTGGAGCTCTTTTAGCTGGTTTTGTTGCAGCTCTCTTCGCCTTTTTCTGTACACCTGCAGCCTGAAATAGCACGAAATAGATAATCATGCAGAATAACTCACTATCATTGACCAAGAAATAGATAATCATATGAAAAACAGTAAGGTCATATAGGTGGAAACATACCGGTGACTTGTCATTTTTTCGTTTGGCTTTCTTCGATGCCGGCTGGTCCCCATTTCCATTATTTTTCTCTTTCTGTTTGGCTTCTGTCAATTTTTCTTCTTCTTCATCTGAATCAAATAAAAATCCATCCAGGGTACCTACAAAAAGTTGGAACAATGAACAAATGCACATGTTGTTTGCATGTACTGGGAGGTAGCAGGACATTAATATAAAGTACATGTGGAAGCCTCAAATATGTTGTTGCATAATTGTCAAGCCATAAGTATCACTGTATCAAGCTCTAAAGAGTTTATAAAAAAAAGAATCTTGAATCACGAGAAGTAATGCAAACCTTCAACCATGGTTTCAGCTTCAAACAAATTAGACTGAGGCTCGAGCTGTATGAAATCATTCATAATAGCCTCTATCTGCCATTTCCATTGTTGATAAAAACATCAAAAAAGAAGTAGAAATATACATGTAATAGGTAAGCAAAGCTATCAAGGAAGACAACAACAACAAAGCCTTTTGTCCCAACAAGTTGGGGTAGACTAGAAATGAAGTCCATATTGAATTTCATTTCCATAAGATTGGCTAAATTTTTACGTTGGCTCGCCAAGCCTATCACAACTCTCCTTTCCGGGCTTGGGACCGGCTATATAAAACATAGGCAGAGTTAAAGCTATCAAGGAAGACCTAGCCAAAAAAAAAAAGCAGGAAACTAACATAGGAAATCAATCTATCTTACTTTAAATAAAACTTCACCAATATATTCTTAAAGTTGGTATTTGTATTGTGGTAAATATTAACCTTTTTTGGCATAAGAACAGGAAAATACATAATTCCATAATTCTGAGAATCACATACAATGATAATAAATAAATGAGGATTTCTATAGATTAACCTTTGCTTCTGTTTGCCCCACACTGACCTAAAAAGACAAAGGAAGACGGTAATTTAAAACTAATCTAAACAGATTAAATTAAAAATTATCCTAATGTGGTCTGAATTTGAAAGACTTACGATGCAGAAAGTCCTTGATGGAACTATAGTTGATTTATATATTGTTCCTACAATTGAAACAATAAAATAATTTAAAATACCAGCCAACTTATTTCAGAGAAAATTTCTTCTGCTCATACTAGCATGACATTTTGAAAAAGATAAACATTTCATGATAATAATTTTAATATGGACGTTGCATTTAAAAGATCTATTTCTGTTAGCAAAAAATCCACCTCATTCACCAATTAGGAAATCCATACTTGATGATCGACGCCTTCATTAGCTGATTTTTAATTGAATTAGTAATAACCATCTTCATACGAAATATTGTAAAATAAACCAGTGAAGGCAACCTTCATTACAAAAGGTTGATAATGCATGTTCTGGAACAATATATCTAATAGGTGCATATTTTATGTTATATTTGCACAAGGTTTGACCAAAAAATATACCCAATTTGCTTGAATCATATAAATTTTAGCATTTGTTTTGTTGTTAGAACTTGTTACTGTCGAGTTTTAGATTTTGTGAATTTTCAGGATCTTTTGAAAAGACAGAGGAATTGACCCTGCCGCGACTCGCGCCAAGACATCTATAATATTAGTCGAATCGTAAAATGTATCGTGTATCGGTGGATTTTGTATTGTATCGTGTCGTTAAAATACGCTAAGCTATTTTTAAAATAACAAAAGGATTATAGTAATTAGTATCTAACAAAAAAATCTAAATAACTAAAGAAACCATCGTAATTTTAAATATATTGACAAGTGTCAATTGATATCGATGTAAATTCCTTCCGTATTAAGGTATTTATCTTGGAAAATGGCGACTCACCCTTGAATTTCACTACTCGTATCGAACCGTAAGATACGTATCTCTCGCCCTTTGAATTTCACTACTCGCATCGCGTATCGTAAGATACTAACTATGCTAAACGATAGGTTGTGCGCTTGCAACCATTCTTTTAGTGTTGTTTTTAGGGTACTTTATTAGCACTCGTGGAAACACATCAATATCGCAACAATTATTTTTAAAAAGACTATTGAGTATTTTAGTCTGTTATCTACATTTTTCGCAGGTAAACACAACTTAGATATAAAAAAATGAACATTTTGTTAACCAGTACTCCAGTAGCATAATGCAAATGCAATGGTATGGAAACCAAACAAGCACAAAACCTCATGGAGAAATAATAAATTGTCCTCGAACGAATTCTGAGAAACAAAACAAAATGGCCTTTTGCTTTGAATTAAATAATAAAAAAGGTGATACCTTTTAGGTCAAGTAACAAATCATCTCTACCATTAGGCCCATTTGCAATGACCAATCTTCCCACTGCACCAACATCTCCACTCAATTCTATTGAGTCGCCATCACACTCCACAAGTGCCTTATTCACGAATAACACAAAACGTATTTATGTACCACATGTATATATATATCAGATTTATGCT
>CAXKVX010000392.1:0-115790 GCA_964058865.1 Eleocharis quinqueflora
GTTCCAAAAGTTACAATTATTGCAAATGTCCTTCATCCGAGCTACAAGTTGTATTATGCGGTAAAAATGTTATTTAAATTCAAGACACATTTAGATTTGCCGAGGGGAACCGAGGAGCCCGAGGTACGAGCTTTGATTGAGGACATGTTTTCTCACTACAACAATCGAAGGAATACCGCACAATCTATAGCCTCTTCATCTACGTACACTAGGTATATTTTTTAATTGCAAATTTTAATTACTTGTATTTAAACTACAACTTAAACTAATCTTTTACTAAATATATCTATTGTACTTACTAAATATATTTTTTTAATTTCTCAATAGGAGTAATAGCCGAAGTGCATTACTACTCGAATTAGATGACAATGACAACAATGCTCCCCCAATTAACACAAACGAATTACAAAGCTATTTAGCATTACCATTGATGCCGGACGAAACCGATGTTCTAGATTATTGGAGGAAGAATGCAAATCTTTTTCCGACTCTATCTTTGATGGCACGTGACATTTTCGCCATTCCTATGTCAACCGTGCCATCGGAAGCTTGTTTTAGTTCGGCAAATCGGATTCTCACGGATAAAAGGTATAATTTCTTTACTTCTTATTTATTTTCATAATTATTCATTTTTCACTTATTTCTTTTTCTTTTGAATAAAAGGAGCCGGTTGGGGGCAAAAGTTTTTGAGCGACTCGTATGTCTAAAGGATTGGATTGATGCGGATGATCATCTACAAGGCTTTGGCCTTCTATATCAAGAAGAGAATATGGACGGTGTTGATAATCAAGAGAGTACCGATACCACGGAAAATAATACGGACGATGAATTTGACCCCCATGGAGATGACGAGCTTTGGTATATGAGACGATTCAACGATCTACAAATATAAATTTGGTTTGAATATTTCATTATTCAATTTTTTCCTAATCATTAAATATTTTTTACTTCATCTAAATCTTTACTAACAAAAAAAAAAGTTAGAACTCCGCCTATGTTATTTTTTTAACATGAAAAAATAATAACATAGCCGGTCTCAAGCCCGGAATAAAGGAGGAGAGTAACTTTTTTTTTGAAGTAATTTGCTTAAGAAGTTACATTATTGAAAAAATAGTTCATATTTTTTTTTCCGATTTTGCATCCTTTTTCATACAAAGTGTGCTAATAAAAAATATGTTTCTAATTAAAAAAATTCACATTTTTAAACTCATAATTTTTAAAAGAAATATACTCTTCACTTCTTCATTCACAAATCACAATTCACATCTTTTATTAGTTTACATGCTTTCAAATAGTTTCATATTTTATTCCTATTTTTATGCCTTTTTAAAATTTTATGATATCTTTAAATTTTCTTCATATTAAAAATTAAATTATTTTTTTCCAGATTTAATATTTATTTTTTCGAATTTTAATCTAATTTTTAATTCCTTTCTTGTGATTTTTTATGTTTCTCAAGAGTTTTTAATTAATTAATCCGATTTTCAAGTTTTTAAACCATTTTTTATATCTTTAAATTTTTTTCTTAATAAAATTAATATATATATATATATTTTTCCATATTTAATACTTAATTTTCCCGATTTTCAATTAAATTTTTAACTCATTTTGGCATTTTTTTTAATTTTTAAATGTTTTTTACCTCATTTTCTCAATTTCCCAGATTTAAAAAAAATTCTGTTTTTTTAAATAATTTTTTTATTTTTTAAACAAAAATTGGTTCAAAAACCCGCGTCCGAGGGTCCCGTCCGCCGACCCGTGGGACCCGTCCCGACCCGTCCCGGGTCAAGGGAGGGCTTTCGGAAATTTTTCCGAACGCGCCCGTCGGAACCCGCCCGTGAAAACCCGTTGACCCCCACCGTCCGTGAGTTGACCGGACCCGTGGGACCCGTAACTGTTCATCCCGGGTCCCGGCCCGGCCCGTCTAGCACAACACTACTGACGCTTGGTGCTTGGATGTCGTTTTGTTGATTTTGTATACAGAAATAAATACAGAGATTAATTTGTTCAATTTCTACAAAATAACTAGGAAAATAAAAGATAGAAATAAACTTGATTTAATCGTGTTCTTGCCATTTTAAATTTTGCAACTCAATATGCATGGCAACTGCTCAGCTGAAAGTTGATTGTCGCCGTGGCTTCATTTGTGTAATATTCACATCGATACATCATTTGTTCTTCAATTTGGAATTTTGGATTAATTAGGAGAGGCACAAACACTTAACTTGTAGTTGATGGTTCCAGATTCTCCGTAATAATACACAAGTTGTATATATTGGACTATTGAGATGATCTGGACCGCATGATGTGACTTGTACGACTCAGATTTAATAGAGCGGATAACATCAAAATTTGTACTAAACAGTTCTGAGTTCAGACTTTATCTGATTTTTTTTTGTTGATTCATTATCCATAGACTTACAACACGTACATACACAAACAAAGCAGAAAATAAAGAGATGAACTAGTAGCTGATTGATATACACCTAGTAAGTGACGAATTCAAATTTATTTTTTCAAAGTGTGGTAAGATTTAAGATTCTCGACAAAGAAGAGCAACTTTTGAATAATACCTATATTTTTTTAATTTTTGATTTAAAAATGTTATTAGAACGAGACATACTGATTTAAGATTCTTTTAGAGGTTATTTGAAAATGTTATTAGAACGAGACATACTTTTTTAATTCTTTCAAATTGTAAGCATATTTTTCGAAAAAAAAAAAAAGAAAAATGCACAATATCAAAGCCTCAAAAGTACATTTAGAAAATATTTTTTTAAGATGGAACGCTCCTCCTATTCTGATTCCATGTAGATATGTCTTTGCATGTAGCAGATTATCTGAGATGTCTACAACCAAATTTGTAATACTATTTATCTGTGTGCAAATTGGAACTCTTTAACTTTTTGCTTGTTCACTTGGAACAAGAAATTAAGCTCCGTAAACAAGGTTCATAGAAAGAATCATATAAAAATGTGGGGCTCATCACTCATGGTGTCCATAATAACAAAATTCATGAATACTTTTTGAATTATTCGTTTTCATTTCACTTCTAAATGAATATGCAAGTTAAACATATTTAAAACTTTTCCTAATTATTTGTGAATACAATTTTGACGAATAATTCGCAAACTATTTGTAACATTTGTTTCTTTCCATAATATTAATATTTCATCATTTGAAATAATTTTATGCATTATGAACAAACCAATTATTTTACTTCATATCAATATTATATTTTCAATTATAAAAATCTTTATTACAATATTTTAGTAAATTATAAACAAATTAGAAAGACGCTCGCCAAGGAAAACTACGATAGATATAATACATTAATATTATGCCACATCACTGTGCAAATACATTTCGCACAGCTCAAAATAGTAAAAAAAATATCAATATGGTCTTCAAATAAATGTTAGTATAAATTTATTGTTATTATTATTTTTGTTAATGTTAATGTTATTGTTACTGTAATTATTCTTGTATTTAGATATAATTCTAAAGCTTATCCAATTAATTTGATATTTTATAAAGTATTTTAACATAACTATATATATCATTTACGTTGAATCGTTTTTTTTTTTCTTGGTGGGGCTAAAAATGTATTAATTCCAATAGCATAATAAACAAGATAAATAAAGACACGGGATGGCGGATTCCAAAAAAATTACAACAAACATTATCATTCCTTTTTAGTTTTCGGATAAAAGCATCGATCCTAAAAATCGTTGATGATTGTCATTTTAAACATAAAATTGACGCTGAAATTAATTTCGAGTGTCGATTTGGTCAAATAATTGACACTTAAATGTGGATAATAGCTGGTTATCAATATTTACAAGTAAATTGAAACTGATTATTATTATTGAAATTCAGTGTCCGTTGCTATAAAAGTCTATGCTTAATTTTTATCGAATTATGAGTGACCAAATTCAGAAAAAAAGTTTGACGCTCTTTGATAAGTCAAAATGTTATATATTTTTATAGGGATTAATCGTATTTATTTTGACTAAGTTTTAGTTTATTTCGAGTTAAATCGATAAAAACATGTAAGAGTCAAGTTACTGTCCTACGTGTGTTTAGTTCCAAAATACAAGCAATTTGGAGCCTTTGGATATTGATCGGACGATTCGAAATAAATTGGGAGATTGCACATTGAGAAATGGATTTTTTTCACTTCACCTACGACCAAAGTTCTTCACCATTTCGACCGAAGCACAGTACAGATGAAGCAGTTAAAGACGGAACGAGATCTTCTACCGTGCAGCACCGACACTGTGCGTGCTGCGCAGCAAATTTCAACCTTTGATTTGCATCGAGATTAGTACAAGCTAAACTTTATAATATCAGATCACCTTCGATGCTGAACGGTAGAAGAATAGCTTCCGTTAAAGACTCAGCCAATTTCTCAACCCAAAATCATGCAACTTCAAGTGCTACCTACGGCCGAAGCCAATTTCATCACCTATGGCCATAGGCCAATTCAGACATGCACCTTTCCAAATTGGAAAAACTTACGGTGCCTCGTGTTTTGTCTCTGAGATGCTTCGAAAAGAAGAGTTTTCTAAAGTCAAAGCGTGGACTCCACACGAAACCCGCACGTCAGTGCCAGCGGAGAAACTGGAGGAGCAAAACACAGGACACTGTATGAGTGTACTTCCAAATTAGTCATTTTTTTAGATCAAAATTCAAAACAGAGCTCCAAGTACTGACCTACGACCGAAACCTTCACCTCTACGGCCGTAGGCCAATTCTGTCAAGCAACTCAACAACTTAGCTATTTTTCCAATCAAGAAGGGCTCTAGCTAGATGATACTCTATGACTGAAGGCTTGGTTGATTATTTTCCTAAGTCTCAGAGCAGCTCAGCACTGAGCTACAATCGAAACCTTCAAGCCCTACAGTCGTAGACCAATACTAGAAGATCAATTTCAATAGAAAATTTGCTAAGTTATTTTTCCAGGGCTCAATACATCACCTTCGATCGTAGCTCCTCTCCATTTTGGTTGTAGCTGGCACTGCCAGAGAAAAAATAGGCTCTGCGGTCGTAGCTTTGTACTAGAAGCTAGACCAATTTCAACAAAACAAAATCCCAAGTTATTTTTCCAAGGCTCATTACAGCACCTTCAGCTATATCTCCTCTCTATATATTTTGATTGTAGCCAGCACCGTCAGAGCAAAAATTGGTTATTTTTAGAGTTCTACTTTTATCGCTTTGTTTGTCTAAATATATCAGAATTTTTGGAGTTAGTTAAGGCACGTTTGGAGAGTTTAGAACATATCTGAGAGTTTTAGCGAAAGTTATCAAGGCAGAGAGCAATTCTAGGGTTTAGGGAAGAAGAAGATCAAAATTCAGCCACTGACATGGTTTCATCTCTTCTTTTCTTTTTCTTATTCTTATTTTATCATTTTCTGTTCTTTAGTCATGTCTGACTAAGTTTTCAGTAGATTTTTCTAGGACCTGAGTACTTGAACCTCTTATAATGTTTGTTTAGTAATTTATCTATATTTGTTTGATTGAAATATAAATTTTTTTACTGGTGTTTCTTAATTTTTTTACAGAATTCGAGGTTTTGGTATTTTGAATTGATAAGTTGAATATTGAAACCAGGTCATAAACAACAGTCTAATTAATTGACTTAAGTATCAAGAGATGGCGTTGATTGATTAGGGGTTTTATCTGTTTGTTTAGAGCAGTTATACGATCTTAATACGTTCAAATTAGTATAATCAAGTATCAAAGGTGAAAATTATATTGATCTGGATGTACGTATTTATATAGAAATATTTCTGGATGCCGACTATACCCGGAACTATGCCTTCATAATTATCAAACAAAATAACCCTTATTTTAAATAAAAAGAACAAGAGTTGATAGAAAAGCCTAGAAAAATATGTTTGTTATTCTATTTTGTAATCTTTGTTTTTAATTAGTTTTTAGAACAAATCACAATCAACCAAACCAAACCAATCTTTTAGCTTGTTTTCTGCATGTTAAACTCAATTACACACAATCTAAAAGCGAAATAAGTTATCTTTGTGGGTTCGACCCCTAAGTGCTCAACGGTAGTTGTACTCTTGCAACTATAAAATCAGTGAAAAACTAGAATTTATTTCTTGCGTCTGTAAAAAAACCCATCACTCTCTTGTTCATAGTTAGTATCGACACGATTTAATAGTTTTTTTGACATATAGGAATTTCTGAATAGGGATTTCGGAACCCTAGACTCTATTACTAAAGATCTTTTAACATAATGCAAATTTTGTGCTCACGGAGGTTTGAACTCATTGAAAAACCTAGAGGGGCTAAGTTTTAACAACAAAATCAATTACTAAGAAGAATAAAGACTAAATTACATTTTTTTTCAATTCTAACAATTCAAGTAATTCAATTAATTAAATAACAATAATGTAAATAGAGAAGATTTTAGGAGTGAAGGAATTAAAGCTCGGGATGTTACAAAGTTCGGCTACGCTTACTCTCCGGGTCTTCGGCATCCCGCCTTTGTGATAATAAGCCTGATTGCTTCACTAATCATAAAATGTCTTTACAATTTTGAAATTTGCCCTCTTAAACACTTATGATGAGTAGCAGGGACAACAAATCAAAGGCAGCACTAAAAGCGAAAAATAGATAAAATAGAAAATAGTAACAATCACTCAAGCAATCTCTCACAAAATTTTTGAACTAATTAGAATAAGTAAGTTTGATACTAGAGCAAAGATTTTGCAAGGTATTTAAAGCTCAAGGGGAATAATGGTGGTCGTTGTAAAAGGCTTTTGAAAAGCAGGGTTTTCAGTAGGAGAAAGATTACAATTGTCATTCTTTTATAAAAAGTCCAGATCTGACACAAAATGGATCTGACAAAAGATAGCGTTATAATGCTTTTATTCTGTTTATAGTGTTACAACGTCATCTCAAGCCACGACAAAATTTTATGATGTTGGTTTGAAATTCTGAAAAAATCTCTTGGCGTCACAACGACATTTGTCGTTATGTAACGTCATCACTGGACTTCTATAACTGTGAATTTTGCTAAATGAACTGGGTTTGACATTATAACGCCAAGTAGCATTATGCAACGCCATCACCGAATATGTAAACTGTGAATTTTGCTAACTGTGTTAGGTTGGCGTTATAATGCCAAACGGCGTTATGTAACAACATGACCTGTGAAAACGAGTACTTAGCTAATTTATGGGTTAGAAACTTTGTAGTATTGCGTTATAACGTCAACAGGCATTACATTTACATAGCACTACAACCTGTGAAAACTGATACTTTGCTTTATTGAATCTCAAATTTAAATATTCTTGAGTCTATAATTAACATAACAATTTCCAACAATTGTACTTCTTGATTTAGCTTATTCTTTAATCTTTCTTGAACGCTTCTTGTAGTTCTCCTTTATTTTGCTTAGATGTCTCTATAAAAATCTCAAATACAAAAGAAAGTTAAAAATCTGATTTATTTTACAAAATCGACAAATATAAAAAAAAATCATTTGATACAACATTCATGATTCAGTAAAAAGTCATTCTAATTAGTTGTTTCTAGACTACATATCCTTTGATCGGCGAGTCCGAATCTGCTATTATTGGGGGAAAAGGAGGGTCATATTATTCATTTGTGAACCGTCGGATTAAAAACGAACGGTCGAATCATCACAAATGAAATTCAGAAGGACTTTTTGATATTAATCTGATCCATTCATTATAAATTAACGGTTCAAATTAAAAAAAAAAATCTAAATCCTTGATCGGCACGGTTTAACACATGACACTGATTTCCTTCCGTATCAATTATTCACTAGTTCGATATATACTAATATGTCGTCATGTCGACATGAATAAAAAATTTGTATAGTAGTGCGAACTTTTGCTTCTTGCTGACTCACCTTAGCTACAACTAGCTGGCCATATTGGAAGCTATCATTAATTAAATATGCTTTTATCTTTACTCGTTCTAATCTCTCGTTCTGATCTTTGTAGATCATTCCGAAAAAAATTATTCTTGCATAATTGCAAATTAGTACTTTAATAAATGAAATTAGATAATGTTAGCAACTACATAGAACAATAGTACGAAATAAAATTCGAAGGAAATTTCGTAATTGAAAATAGTGAGCTGATAAGTAGATACTAATATTGATACCGATTATCGATACTGATATTATTATGCAAATTTAGTTGAGTTATTATATATATACTATTTGAGTTATTATGGATGTTATTTTTTATACTGAAATAATTATGCATGTTATTTGAGTTATTATGCACATTATTTTGTTAACATGTATAATAATTTTTTAGTACGAAAATAACATAAAATAACATGCATAATAACTCAAATAATGTCCATGATAATTCAACTAAATATAAATAATAACATTGATATGAACAGTCGGTATCAAATATGATACTCACAAAACATTATCCTTAAAAATATGACTATTCCAGAAACACACTCTTCAAATTTGGAGTTAATATCATTATTGTTGAGAGGAATATTGTTTTGTCGCGAACTTCAATGTAATATATTTGCATTATTTTTCCTAATAGGAGAAATGTTGAAAAATGCTGATATCATCATCATCGCTGATTTATTTGCTTAACTTAAATGAGTTATTGTTCATATTAAATAACTTATTATTAAATATATTTTAAATATAAAAATAAAATGCGAGATCTATCACACAATGGGCACTATTCTTAGTCCTTAGCTCAAAAGCTGAATTTTAATTCAACCAAAATTTTAATATATATATAAGCGTTTTAGTTTTAAATCTTTCGGAATCTTGTAATTTAGTTCGAGGAAGACAAATTAATGGATCTTAAATTTTTATAAATTTGTTTTTAAAATGTACAATCTTTATAAATCTTGTAAATTACTTCGAACAAAATTCTACTAATCTAGTTTGAGGAAGACAAAGTAATGGGTCTTAATTTATGTTATAGTTAACTATTTTTATATCAAGGCTCACGAAAAAACAAAGAACAAATTTAAGGGTAAGATCTTCCAAAAATCTTTCCATTCTAGACAAGATTAAAGAACATCATTTACAAAATTATTAATTTAGTAGAGCATTCCAATTAAGATACGTAATCAGTAATTTGATATGACATTTCAGAGTATTGTCTGCATCCGTTTTTAGAGATGTTATCTGCTCTCTTAAAATCTAACCGTTGAATTAGATTTGGAAGATTGATAGTCAATTATACGATTCAGAAAAAATTTATATTATAAAATAAGATTTGTTTAAATTTAATCGGGCAGCTTATATTTCACGGATGCTAAAGATGCATAGAACTTACTTCCGACATTGATTGAAAGTAGGTCTCGAATTTCTTTTCAAGATTTGTCCTTTTCTTTTTTAATTTCAATGCTATGGCTTAAATTTATCAATAACAGTGATTTTAATAACTACAAAGGATAAAAATGAATAAAATTCAATTTGATAGACCTAATTTATGAATTAAGTTTCTAAAACAACGGGCACATCGATAATATATTATTTTAATTAAATTGTTTTCTTTTTTGGACAATCTAAAATTAAAATCTTTAAGACATTATTAAATGTGATTCATGCACTTGAGACTTAAGGACACACACATATATATCTATATATATATATATATATATATATATGATCTAACATTGCAATAATGAAATTAACATTTAATTATAAACTCTCACCATCATTAGAATTATCGATGAAATTTTTGCAAAAAGAATTGTCATTGAACTTAATTTAAATTAGATTAAAACATTCTCACAATATTTTTTGCACTCAACGAATTTCGAATCCACACCAATCATATAAAAAACACAACTTTTAACAATGACGGAAAAACGTTGCGCCATGGGGTCTCGAATCTCGACACTGAAAAAAAATCTAAAATTTATCGTACGTCGAAATTTTCTGAAAAATATATTTATAATTTGAAAATAAATAAATAAAATTGCATCATTTTGTACGTGTCTCAAAAAAATTCTAAAAATCTTGAACAATGAAAATTTCAAATCTACTGTCTAACTTTAAACTACCGTAAAAAAAAAGATTGATTGACGGAAATTTACTTTGACCTATCTGCAGACTGCATTCCTTTTTGTCGATTATGGATCATGGGCCTCTTTCGCATTGCCACGTGCACTCAGAGTGCAGCTGAATTTTCATGAAAAAAATATTCAAAATGATTGTATATATTACGTTTTTTTAAAACTGATCATGTATTTGAAATTTTTTTGTACAAATAATCATCAGTTCAAACCTCTACAAAAGACCGTAAAAAACCTCCGACGAAAATCTTAAATCCGCTCATGATCATCACATACACAAACACAACACAACACAACACATAATTATTTCTTTTTTCAAAAACGGCTTTGGAATCAGGGGCGGATCTAGATAGAAGTAGGGTGGGTCAACTGACGCACCCTAAATTTTTTTTTTGCAATATTAGTCATATATTTGAAATTTTTAAAAAATAATATGCTTATAATTTTGAAATTTTAGAAAAATATGCACTATTTTGAATTACGACGAAAATACTGAATCCAAACGGATGTTTGAAATAACGGTCAGAAAGCAAGAGAGAAACTGCCGCCTAATACAAACAAGCACATTACCATTATTATACCATATATATACGTGTCGTAGGCTCGTAGCCATGTCTAAGGAACCAATTTCGTAATTACACCAAAGCGTGGCAGAAGCGTGTTGCGATTGCGCGGCTCAAGATGCTAAATGTCGAATTTATGCATCGCATCATTTCATTTCATGTGACGATCTTATCATGGGTTCATGCGCATTCGGCATTTGCGCCATTGGTCACGGTCATGGAATCGAATCTCTTGCTCGTAAATTCATGCTTGCTTTCTTGCTTGTTTTGATTTGAACCGTTCAAAACTCATCTAACGGTCAAAGCATCTGTCCCTAAATCAAATCACAGCCGTCCGTGACGATCGAGCGGTCGGATCGAAGACAAGCAGGAAAGCTAGCAGTAATTTATGAGCAGCAGATTCGGACCCCACGGTCATGGGCTCATGGCTGACATGGCAAAGATAAACTGACGACACGTCACAGACGAAGATTGGGTCCCATTTGTTATCCAAAGAATCGGCACCTTCCAGCGTGGCGTTTTTGGCATCCCGACACCACGACACGTCATTAGAGTTCGCTGTTTACGATGTATTGGCGAGGCGGTTGCGAAATGATGATGCGATTTGTTTGTTGCGATGAGTGGTTCTGTTCGTGAATCTAAAAATGGTTATGGTCGTATTTATTGAGCGTCTACGTCCTTATTTATGTATTGAGTGTCTCAGTAAAAAAAAATTTAGAATACAAATCAATTAAATTGTCATCATCAATGATTATGTTATTAAATTAATTTTATATTTAATAATAGTGTAATTAATTTTGACCCATAAAAGAACACGTCTGGTTTATTTTTCTTTAATCCTCTTTATTTGAGTGACAAATTAAATATTTAATTCTTTTAAGATGTTCAATTTTTTCAGTAGCGAAGCCACTAAATCACTCTGAAAAAAAATCACAATTAACTGTATAATTGAAAAAAAAAATCTGAAAATTTCCTTATAGTTTAAAAAAATTAAAATTAATCATGTAATTGAAAAAAATATACTTATAATTTGAAACTTTTTAAAAAATATGCATCATTCTGAATCACCCTGGAAAAAAATATATAAATTTTGAACCACTCTGAAAACAAAATTTGTAAGAAAATTTTGTCTGGGCCATCCAAAATCGGAGAAATCTCAGAAATGTAATCCAAAATCGATTTCTTTTATATTTGTCACTCAAAATCACTCCTAACTTCTTCGTTTTTGCCATTTTTTTTAAAAAAAAGACAAAAATGCCCTAAACTCTAACCTAAGTTCCAAAATAGCGTTTTTAATTCTCAACAAAAAAAAAAAAAAGAGAAGAAAAAGAAGATAAGAGTAAAGAGTTAGTTACAGTAGTGATCGTGAAGCGCCTAAAAGACCTCAACTTTATCCCAAGATATCGCGAAAATGATATGAAAGCAAAGTCAGGAGATCACATATTTTAATATCATCATTAGCATGTTGAAGTGAACAAAGCTAAAAGGATAAACGATGCTGGCAGAGGTTGTAAAACTTGTAATCCAGCTCGACTCCAGCAAATTATCAGAAATTAAAAATAGGGAAATTTGTTAGATAAGTGGCCAATTATCAAAATGCCACTAGATAACAGAAAATAGTCAAAATATCATTAAAACTCTTATTAATTTGTCTTTATGCTATTATTTTTTATTTCTCTCAATTAAAATATTAATTATTTCAAAAATATCAAAAGTACCTCTCTCCATTCTCCTTTCTCCTTTCTTCTCTGCCTCTCTCGTCTCTGCCTCTTGTTGCCACTGCCTCCGCTCACACTGCAACAATTCTAATAAATATACACACTGCCTAATTCGGAGTGATCGGGATTTTGGAGTGGGGTATAAGAGGAGTCGTGGTGATTCTTTTAATAATGGGCGGAGTCGAGGTGATGGAAGGGTTGCCAGGCGCGGTAGAAATAAATGCTTACTACAATGAGCATGAACTTGGTCTCAGTTGACTGTTTGACGATTATATTATTTTTTGGTAATTTGTCAAGAAATTTCATAAGAGTATTTGAAGGATCTTTAGTGTTGTTAACTATTTGAAGGATGAGTATTTATCTCTTTATCATTTAACTGTTTAGGTTGGATACCAAGTGTAGGTTTCCATCGTGTTTGGGGATCATTTGTTTGTTGCAAGTTCAGTTCAAACGACTTACATATTTCTGTTGGTTTGACTGTTTTTATTTAATAACTAGAATTTATTAGAATTGTTGCAGAGTGAGCGGAGGCAGTGGCAGCAAGAGTCAGAGACGAGAGGTGCCGAGAAGAAAGGAGAAAAGAGAGGGATACTTTTGTATTTTTGAAATAATTAATTTTTAAATTGAGAGAAATTAGGAACAATGTCATAAAGACAGAGTAATAAGGATGTTAATGACATTTTGGCTATTTCCTGTTATGTAGTGACATTTTGACAATTAGCCACTTATATAGTGACATAAAGACAAATTTCTCTTAAAAATATATATATCAAGAAACAGAATGCAAGGGAAAATGGAAAGAGAAAAAAGCTAAAAAAAATACTCAGACAAATTTGTCAGATTTTCGCCCACCAACGAAAAACCGCCACATCATCATAAAATTTTGAATAGTGTAATTCTCCAACGAATATAAAAATGTATTTCTATATAATTTTATCTAAAAAAATATTAAAAGGGTTAATCATGTGGTGACGAAAATCTATCGAAATTTCTTGAACGGATTGTTAGCAAATCTAAACGAAAAAGAGTCTGATTCTGCTGTTGTGCGGCACAATATAGCACAAAAAATAACCAGTCGCGATGAACTAAATGCAATTGAGATTTAGAAGCACGGATATGAAAAGAGAAATTATTTCCGTGACATCCAAAATATGAGCGTTGATTTGTTTGTTTCCATTCAAAATTAATTTTTTTTATTTGTAATTAAAAAACAACACCTGCTTAAAACATTACCACTTATTATAAAGACAAAATTGCCCCTTAGCCTCGTGGGTGCCTACGCCAGACTCCTTCTATCTCGTCGGCCACCATTGCCTCTGCCTCGTGGGCCCCTACGCCAGGCCAACTTTGCATCCACGTGGACGAACTCTAGATTTAAAGCCAAAGCCAAGTCAATGGAACCAATATTGTGCACAAGCTGCCATGGCGAGTCGGGGCGCGGAGCTAAATGCGTGGGAGGGATGTTAAATGGTGGAGGAGAACGATGGAGAAAGATTTGATCCTCCCGTCGGAGAAGTAAGAGAGATGAACATGCTCCACTGTGGTGACGCCGGACAAGCTCTTCTACTTCATCGAGTTGTCTTCTATGCATTTGACATAGATGACGAGAGGCGACACAATGTCGAATGGGTGGGGGTTGGATGGGGATTGCGCTGTGGAGCCGGCAGTTGTCGTCGGGTCGGCAAGCATTTTGGCGATGGATTCGACCTGTGGCAGAGAAAGGAGATAGGAGAAGGCACTGAATTTTTTCTTTAAAATAAAAGGTAGTAATTTTGGAAGCAAGTGTTGTTTTTGAATGACAAATAAGAAAAAAGTTGATTTCGATAACAAATCCACGATTTCCTCAGTTTTCGATGACACAAAGTTTCTCATATGAAAATACATATATCATAAATTAAATGACTCCTGCTTAGGGATGTCAATGATACCCTTTTATATGTTTACCCTACTCAGATCGCATTTTATAAGACATGTATGGGTAAGAATTTTTTTCGTTAGATAATCGGGTATGGATATGAGTAAGATTTATTTTTCGTTAATTAAAAGGGCAAGGGTACGGGTAAATACTATTTCATACCCGTTATCCTCTAGGATAAATTATAAAATAAAATATTATTAGAAAATTTAGATAACATATGGAATACTTGCATTTTAATTTGATTGTTCTGATAAAATAATTTGAGTTTGAATCAATTGTATATTTATATTTATATTTTTATATTTATGTAGAGACACGATTGTATTAAAAAATAAGTTTTTATAGTTTATTTATAAAAAAATAATTATACAAATATTAACTTTTTCTTCCGTTATCAAGTGATTTTAACATGTAAGGGTAGTATACAAGTAAGAAAAATTTTAATGGATAAGAATAAAATTAATTTCAAATAGATATAGATATAAAAATATCTCCATCTGATCCGTATCATATCCATTGATAATCCTACTCCTATTGTGTCATGCACGTGCACTCTGACTCCAAAAGAAAAGGAGGATGAGCAATCGTGGGCACTATGTTGTAGTTATGTAGCATTAATGTTGGGGATGAGCAATGAGTGGAGATTACACATTGGGGCACTAACCAACACTATGTCCAACTTGCTAATTCTTATTTGAATCACATTTTTTGTGTGCATAATAATATTAATTCAAAATTAGTGTTATTTTTTATGATCCAAACACATCCAAAATGTCCCCTACGAGGAGAAGAAGAACGAAAAATAAAAACAAACGAGTTGTTGTTTAGAGAAAAGGTTGAAAAACATTGATGCAACTGGACGATGTCGATAAATTGAGCGCCAATGCGGAGCCTAGACAAATAGATAAAAAGGAATTTATATTTCTTGAAAGAATTTAATGAAAACTTATGACTAAAACATTTACAATGAGTATGTTATAAACAATTTTTTAAATACAAATCAATTACAAATGTTAATATTAATCAAAATATGTACTGACAAGTTTATTTTGTCACCAATAATAATACGTCCAAATTAATTTTGATATCAATAAAATTAATCAAATGGTCAAAGAGGCCTAGAAAATATACAACTAAAGAAAAATCTCCTATGAAGTCTAAAACATTGAAGGAAAATGAAGAAAAAATAAGCCCCAAGTAGACCACAGAGTCAAAGCAATAATTAAATAAATTGAAATGAATTTCAATTTTTGTTTATTGTGGTATAAGGCAAAGAACAAAAAATCTAAGACAGTGTTATTGCATAGGCACCGTGTACATACATCTATCATACAAAATTACTTATTTTTCCTTCCATTAAAAAACTACGTGATGCCCAAAAGCAACAGTAACTTCCCAAAAGCAATATTAACTTGCCTAGTTCCTTGCCAAGTTTTCTGCCAAAGAGTTGGGATATTTTGATTTTGTGAACTTGAGTTAATTCTTTATTTTTTTATTTTCAATAGAAATTTTTTTAAGAAGAAACATTTTGTATTAGAAAAATAAACTGTATAATTATGCTAACTTCAATATTTTTGTTAAATAACATTATTTTATTGAAATTAGAGATACAATAATAAATATCATACATTTTTCTAATTTTTTTTGAAAGCATGATGATTTATATGAAACGAGAAAGGCGTGAACATTAATGGCGTGAATTTAATGTTATTAATGATTTATGCTGAAATTAATGACGTGAAAATAATGACGCGTCTCATTAATAACGTATCGCGTATCCGATAACTTGGACACGCGTACAATGGAAGTTGAATAGCAAAATGAAGTGTCGGAGTATCAAAAAAATTGAACACGCCGACACTTAGAAAGCTTTATATATAATATTGATTATTTGTTAATAGTGCAAGGATAATATCTTTTTTATTCAAAAGAAGACCATATATATAAGAGTTAAGTAATATTATGCTGCGAGTCTCTGTGCGTCATTTTCACCAGCCAATCAATGAAGGCCAAAAACAGAAAAAAGAATATTTTAGTTTTCTTGCTTGAAAGCTATTTTATAAAATTCTAGATTCCAAATTTATATTATAAAGGCCAGAATTATCTGTTAGATGATCAATTGCCATTCTCTCTTTGCTTTATTTTTTTTTCATAATAAATCAACTGCCATTTAAGAGATTGCTAATTAGTTTAGAGTATCTTTATCTCTGTTAGTACAAAACTTATTTTTATTGCAATTCTAATTTGATAATATTATCTTTAGAATATATCTTTTTAGTTTGCAATTGTATAGATGTAGGTGTTCATATTATCTGTAAATAACTTGCAGACAGTGCTATGCATCTTTGCAATTATAACTACAAATATCATGTTAAAATTAAATATACTAGATATAGGCTCGCGCTCAGCACGAAGAAGTTAAATTTGAAACATCTACATTACGACAATAAAGTTTATAGTGAATCTCAATTAGAGCACCAATATAGAAAACAAATCTACATTACAATTTCAATAAACATGACATTTATTGAGAAGAAAATATTAAAAAAATTGATTAATTATTTAACAATGTTAAAAAAATGAAAATAAAATAGCTTTGTGTGTCATAGGTGTATATCATTTTTGTCTATTAAATAGTATTTATACAGCTTATCAAATTTTGGTTTGTATAAAAACATAATGAGTTTCTTAATCCTTGTACTACCTCAAGAATTATATACTACTTACCAAATTGACGATATATAACCGAATAGTTTTGTGTGTCATAGGTGTATATCACTTTCGTCTATTAAATAGTATTTATATCGTGGACATACCCAGACAAAATAACAAGTGTTGAAAATTTCTCAAAATATTAATATTTCCCTAATGTCTCAGATTGTTGTACCAAGCAATGTCTCTGATTTGTCGATTTGCAAAACCAATTCTTAAATTTTACAAGGCTTTGTCTTTTGAGAACTTTTCCAAGAAATATTTAAGGGGAGCTTCGAGGCTTCAAACGATCTCTGATGAGCCTAAAAACGATCCAGTACGATAGATTTCGTCGTGAGCTTTCCAACGCCACGAAGAACGCCCAAATCGGAGTTACGAGCCAAAAATTATGGCCGTTTGAAGCTCAAGATAATCAAGCATGAAGATCTCAAGATTTTTTGATGCTAGGTTGATTTTAATCGAGCTTAAATAATTTTGAATTAATGAGATTGAGTCAAAACCAACCAAAAACAGAAAATATAGGCAAAACGTTATACAACGTTCAAAAATATTATATAACGTTGTATCATAAGTTACACAACAAAATTGTCGTGACCATAAATGCTAGAGAGTTGTCCAGCAATGCTTTATAACATTGTATAACGCTCTGGAATGTTATATATCATTGTAAGAATGAATTTCAATATAACAGTCTAAATTCTGACAACTCCAACGATCTTATTCTGAGTCATAACGTTGTGTAACGTTCCAAAACATTGTGTAACGTTCCAAAATGTTGTGTAACATTTTAGAAAATAAAAGTGAGTTTAACGGTCAAATTCAGGAGCAAAACGTTATGTAACATTTTAGATTGTTGTATAACTTTTTAAAGAATTCTGCCAAAAATGCAAGTATTTCAAGCTCTTTATAAAAAGAGATTCCTTCACCATTTCTTCCACAATAATCTCACATTGCAAAATCCTTTGTTCCACTATTGTTGAGCTTGAAACACATTGCTAAACCTAACTCAAAGACTCAATCTCATTGATCTTAATTATTCTAAACTTTTAGACATATTGTGTTGAGTGTTTATTTTCTTATTATCTATTCCGTTCAACTACTTGTTATTTTGTTTTAATTGGCTTGATATTTCACCGATGTGTGTAAGCGAGACCAAGTTCGATGTTGTGTGGGAAGGATTGACATTCTAGTGGTGTGTGTAAGCGAGACCGATTTTGAAGTTGTAATTCACTTGTGTTGTCTAGCGAATCGACTCGACTCGACCTTGTTATCATATCGGAGGGTCGGGAGTCCCGCAGAGTAGGATCATCAATAACCGAATTCTTTTGAAATACATGTGTCTCTTGGATTGCTTTGTTTGCATTTTCTAAACTCTATCTATTTATTTTTATTATTAATTTGGTATAGAATTGCTTAAAATTAAGTCTCTGATTCCAACATATACTACTTATCAAATTTTGGTTTGTATAGAAACATAATGAGTTCCATATTCGTTGTACCACCTAAAAAATTATTTACACGTAACAATAATTATTTAAACTAAGTATACATAATTTAGAAAATGAGCAAGGCTATTGTACTTTGCAAAGCATATGTTTTGTGATTTTTTTGCCATTGAATTTCTTATTAAATTATTTTAATTACAAAAAGTCCAAAACACAATAGCCCAAAGTAACAAAAGCATGTGTTTTGCAAAGTACAATAACATATTATCCTTGCTTTTAGAAAATATAAAAAATATTGCTCATCTATATATATTAGATCGGAAGGAAAATGAAAAATAGTAAAAAGCATGAACAGTGAATTTACAATAGCAGACACTATTCACATACCTTCTGAATATTGTTTAGATGATGTAACAGATACTGTAGCAAATATGGTTCATTAGCACTGTGGAAATGAACAGTGACGATCAATGTTGAGACATGCAGTGGTAGAGCCACATGCACACATGGGTGCAGATGAATCCCCTAAAATTATTTTTCGAAAACGATCATATATTTAAAAAATTTCAATAAATGATCATATATTGAAACTTTTTTGTACAAATGACCATATAAGATACTTTTTAAGAATAAGCATCATTTCGAACCCCTAGAAAAAAATTCGTAAATCTTGAACCCCTGACGAAAATCCTGAATTCGCCCCTGAAGACATGAGTATATATATTAGATAGGATAACTTGCAAAATTCACATCAGGTAGGATACCTCGTATTTTGGAACTTTTTTGCTATTTTATCGGATAAGTAGAAAGTTCGTTAAATTGAAGGCCTATAAATTGTCATATTAAAGAATTTTCTACACATCTGATAAAATAGTAAAATAAATTCAAAAGATAAGAATTTTCACCAAAAGTTCGTAGTATATCAGATAGTGTCGTGATGATGCACAAGATCTCTATGGGGAGGTATGTGATTCAAGTTCCGCTAGGGACTATTTTTAAGAGTTTTTTCAAATTTATTTTCTGATTTGTTTGTAAGTGTGTTGTAAATTTACGAACAATGAATAAAAAAAAATCAGATACTGTCGTAATCCTACAACCTTGGACCATAATTTAGATTTTATTTGTTTCACGGCCACACAATTTAACTTGACGAGAATTCTAACATGAACACTTCAACCTTCTCCAAAGTCGTCTATACGACAAGTAATGTATTTTTATTTATTTAATTTTTTTTTTTTTACAAAGATTGGTCAAGTTCCTTTTAGCTTAAATATCCAACGACAACATATGTATAATATTATTAAGATGTGTGGCAATCTAAATATTATTGTATCTATTCGTATTTTTTATAATAATATTATTAAGATGTGTGGCAATCTAATGAAATACTTTTCAAGTATTGATAGATTTTATGTCATTAGAGAGATATTTTTCAAGCATTCATGGACAATACTTTTCACTATACCATCGAGAGGAATTATTGTATCTATTCTCACAAAAATAAAGTTCACTTGAACATCTTTGGAGTTTGCAAGAGAAGAAAAGAAAAGAAAAGAGAATAAAAGGAGATGAATTTTGTTATAGCTCAAATTAATAAGAGATAATTATTGAATAAATAAAAAGAGATATAATTTAGTTATCTCCATTTAGATTATATATTCATTTTTTGTTGGAATTGAGACATTAAATTCAATAAATAAAGTTTGGACTATGTGTTATATGATTAATATATCAAATACTGTCACTAATATTATGAGGAATACTATAATATGTGTCATAAATGTGATTAATTATGTAATGACATAATACATATTTTGCTAAATTTTGAATACGAATTCATATAGAATTAAATTGACTTAATTATAATTGTTGATGTATCAATTATGATTGATTTAATTAATGCTAGTGTTAATGTAAAGTTAGAAATATTGTTAGGCCTAAATCTAATCAAATTGAATCAAAGCCCAAGCAAAACAGATCAATCAGCAAGTATCTTGCAGCCGCAAGAAAGTCTCTTTGCGATCGTAGAAGACTAGGTTAGATTTGACAAGAAATCTAAATATTTCAGCCCAAAGTCATTTGCGGCCACAAAAGAACCCTTCCTGCGGCCGCAAGAGACTAAGCAGATTTTCTGTAGATTTCAATCCAAGTCAATTGCGGCCGCAAAGAGCCCTTTTGCGACAACAAACAATGAGATCAAAAGGCAGAATTCTCTGCCTTATTTTGCTGATATCTTTCTGACTTTTGCTCCAAATAATACCAAATTTTGTATCCATGTTTACAGTAAATCCGTCATTTTGGAAAGAACTTGGAGAGAATTTGGATATTAAATATTTTATAGAATACTTGTTATTAATGACGTCATCTCTCCAAGATACGTTATCACTAGTATTTAAGAGATGAGACTCCATGCAATATCGGTGTGTTAAGTGCAGATGAGTTGTGCTTAGACTCAACCTTGCTCTTATCATTAAAGGCAAATGCCTCTTAGTTAGTTCATGACTCTAGAAGAAAAGAAATGGCACCGATATCTGCTTGGAAGGATCCGCTAACGATCATATTGAGGTGATGTTCAACTATCTTCACCGCCTTCTCGACTTTCTTGCGTGGAAGGCATTAAATCTTACGCTATTTTATTATGTCTTAAATCTTACGCCGTGTTTTATTTGCAATTGTTAATTAGAATTCAATATTTTATTTGACTGTACGTTATTGAATTGTACCAGCATTTTTAAATCAAAACTCAGGAAACAAATTGAACATAATTTTATCATTTTCCTTTCCTTTTCTTTTGCTCCATTCACGTTACTAAATACATACTGAGGAAAAAAAAATCAACATGATCTTTACAATATCTTAAGTTCTGAAAAATTGCTTCATAAAATCTTCCGCTTACTAAAAAATTAGTTAAGATAATTTATAATAGCATATGATCTAGTAGTCTAATAACAACTAACTAAAATGACTTCTACGAATAAAAAAAAATTAGAATGACTTCTATTGAGTCATGAATTCAATCTAAAATTATCTTTATTAAGGGACTGATTTGGAGATATAATCTTTTCTCCAATCAATAAAAAGAAAAAGAAAACCCGGAAGGAACATAAAATTTGGCGAGTCATGTCATTTCAAATAGAAACATGAAGAGCAGTGAAAGATAATTTCAGACGGGATATATTAATTTCCTCATGTGCAACTTGTTTATTTCAATTATCTGATTAAAATTAACTAAGGAAATGCTGATTTCTTTTGTATTCAACAGAAATAAATTAGAATTTGTCAATTAGTTTTCGATTTAAAAGAATACTTTAATGAGAAAATTAGATGAAACATTTCATTTAGTCAAATAGTTCTCTTAAATGGGAAATAATTATGTACATCTGACTCTGAATAAGTACTTTCTAAATATTTTACTGAATTTCTATCGTTTAATTGCATTGATATTCGCATCAGAAATTTTAATTAAACGATAGAAATTAAATGAAATATCTAGAAAATACTTATCTTGATGTAAATAAGTTTTTACCCTACCTTATACTTTGTCAATAGAAAAGAACAATGACTTCATTTACAAAGTCAAATTTGATTCTCAATAAACTCTTACATTGTTAGTGTGATTTCACAATGCACCTTTTCTTTTAACCCAAAACCTAGTGTTCTCCAATTATCATGATCTCTTTTTTTTTCAAAAGCTATAGCTTTCAATCAGCGAATAATTGGAATTTATTTGTAATATTCATTTTGCATTTGAGCAGGGGCGGAGCTACATGAGGTCAGGGAGGGGCAGTCGTCTCATCCTGTAATTTTTTTTGCAAAATAAGCTTGTGCATTTGTACGATTTGTTATTTTTTTGCAAAATAAACATGTAGATTTAAAAATGTGCATCATTTTGCTCCTCCCTGAAAAAAAAAAGTAATAGATCTTGCCTCTCTCTGACGGAAATCCTGAATCCGCCCCTGCATTTGAGGGTCAATTTCATTCCGAAGTAGAGTTATAACTTTTGTATATTCCTAAGAAAAATCTTTGTAAGTATTCTTACCGTTTTATTCAAGCTTCTGCAAGTATTTTCGGCAAAAAAATTTCGAAAATAAACAAAATAATAATTGTTTGTTTGAATTGAAATTATTGTATATTTCAATTTACAAGAGTGTCCGTATTAGATATTTGAGTATTAATTCTAGAGGATAGAATGATTTTATATTATAATTAAGAGAGAGAGCTTGAAACTTTTAA
Source organism: Eleocharis quinqueflora (assembly GCA_964058865.1). Taxonomy (NCBI): domain Eukaryota; kingdom Viridiplantae; phylum Streptophyta; class Magnoliopsida; order Poales; family Cyperaceae; genus Eleocharis; species Eleocharis quinqueflora. The sequence continues at coordinate 22,652 of CAXKVX010000392.1, forward strand.
GAGTGGGGGACGTCACAAATTATGCTAAATATCAATATGAATATTAATATGATAATTATATCAACATTGTTAATTAGATTGCAACTATGGAGGTCATTTTTTATATTTTTATGATGTTACAAATATTAATTGTCTCAATTAATATACAAATCTAATACGACAAACAATATATATGTATATATATGTACGTATAAAAAAAGGGGTAAGTTGTTTGCCAATTTTTTTTGCTTGCTGGATCCAACATTAATTGGTAAGAGTGTTTTTAATAACCACTTGCAAAATTCAAAATGACTCCTAATAAAATTTTAAATGTTTGATTGGCTATTTCAACATCTAATCTGTGAAATTGCCAAAAAAAAAATCATTTAGCGGTCGTTTAGTAATTTTCTGCATATTAATATCACAAGACTAACTTATTAATTATCGAACAAAATAAGAACAAAGTCTGCTAGTTTTATTTCTTAAAAAATAATTATTTATATAAACTGTAATCAGTGTGCATCTTATAGAAGTTGTGAAAATCCGTATAGAATTGTGGGAACCAAATTTGCTGCTAGTATAATCTCTCATCTTTTATGTTTGTTTCGATCTGGACCGTTTAAAACGTATTTAACGGTCAAAGCATTTACTTCCTGATCAAATAACAGCCATCCGTAACGGTCAATTAATACGTGGCGGTCGAATCGAGCTGAGCACGACCCTGCTCGTCTCAAATACAAGCAGCAGATTCGAATCCAGAATTGTGGGTGCTTCATGCTTGCGCCTTCAGATTTTGATTCGTGGTATAGGTACTTATTCTGAGGAAAGAGATCAGGTGACGCGCGGCACCGCACTGCACGCAAAGAGCATCGTCTGATTTTTTCATGACTTAGATCTAAACTTTCTATGATTGTCATCGAAACGATCGAGACAACACGCGGTCCTGCGCTGCGCGGTAGAAGAACACTCCCTTATCCTGGCCGTGGGTCTCACACATTAAATAATAAAATAAATAAATAAATTCGGCGTATCATAAAGTAGAATTTCTCCGCGCTTTTACTACGTCACCCTTTACTATTTCACTATTTGCGTGTACATCCCCCTTTCCTTTGATTGAATCCCTTCCCTTCCCTTCCCTTCCCTTCCAATCTATAAATAACAGGTTCGATTTGCCATGGTAAGGCTTGAAGCCAGCTCTAGAACAAAGCAAGATCTCCTCGTTCTTTCTCCTTCTAGAGTTCCCAGCTTCTAGCTGCTAGCCTACAACCAACCCCCACTGATAAAAGAGAAACTTCTACAATTTCACACTTAACCCTTACCCCTTAGATAAATTCTAACCTGAGTATGGTGGGTACTTCTTCGTCTTCCTCTTCGTCATGCGCCTCGTTTAGTTCGTTCGATGATGTGTTGGAGAAGCTGTCCGGTAACAATTCCGGTTGTATCAAGTTTCTATGTAGTTATGGTGGCAAAATTCTTCCACGTTACCCTGATGGTAAACTCCGTTACGTCGGTGGCCACACCCGTATTCTCTCCGTCGACGGATCCCTCCCTTTTTCAGGTCCGTATAACTTACAAGTTATACCCCATTTTGTTTATATTACTTAGTGTTTTAATTGTTATGTTCTTTTTAGTCATGTTTTTATTGATCATGTTGTTATTTCTTTTCAACAGATATTGAAGCAAAGATGAAGGAGATGTGTAGTTCCGATGCAATCAGCATACGATGCCAGATCCCGACTGAGGATCTCGATGCTCTTGTGTCGATCACATCTGATGAGGACCTATCAAATCTCTTGGATGAGTACGAGAGGGCGAGCCGGGACCAGACACGGTCGTCAAAAATCCGCACGTTTCTCATGCCAAAAACCGTGAGCCCACCTTCAACACCTCCCCTCAGTGCCACCGCTAGAAACACCGGAAAGATGCCGATTCAACAACCCATTTACGCGATGCGTGCTCAATCACCGGCGAATCTTCGTTGCGTGCACCAAGTTGCTGCCATGAATCCTGCTATGGTGAGTAGACAAGGTGGTTATGGGAATTATCAGAATCACAATCTTAGTAGGCACCACCATCATCAACACCACGCTGGCCACATCGAACCAAGGCCGTATCAGTACCTGGTTCACCAATCCAATCACTGGCAATAAGGGAGGTTATCAAGTGAAGGGATTGTATCAACCGTTGATCTCAAATTCTAAATATTTGCTTGATTTGAGATCGTCGGATTGAGAACAGAGAGAACACAGAGAAAAGGTAAAAATATTTGGACGGAGGATGGACGGAGTTGTGTAGGAGCTGGAACTGTATATTATCTTGTCATAATTTTGTTTTTTTTAAAAGGAAATGAAAATAAAATCTTGTGAAGAGTTATAGAAAACGGGGCATTGGTTAATCTATAAAAAGAAGAAAAAAAAAATATTGTTCTTCTTTTTGTTTGTCTCAGATTTCATCTCACCATTTCTGTGCTTGATTGGTGTTTTGTCTATTGTTTGAGCCGTCCATCCGTGTTGCGTAGTGTGTTGTGCATTCCGTTATACTCCGTTAGGGTTCCGTTTTATTAATTTCCGTTTGCTCCATCCGTTTTCTTTTTCGTTAGTTCCGTTTTCTATATCTTGCATTAATTGTGCTTTATTCCTGTTAGATAGATGGTTATTGGTTGGTTGCTTTCTGTGGGTTGGTTGTTAGAGATTCTTTTAGGAATGCTTTCATTTGCTTTTTAATTGATTTTTACTGATGCATTTATTTTTCTGTGTTTTTGCAGGTGGTACTAAATAATGACAACCATTGAAGCGTTGAGAATTGAATAAAAAAAAAATCGTTGAGGAGGCCGTTTCGACTTTTGACCGTTTTAATTAAGATTAGATTTCCCTTGAAGTAACATATCTTTGCTAGCTTTCATTTTTTTTTTCCCTTCTGTTTTCTTCTCTTTACTTTTTTTTTTTTCGTAAAAAGGATGAAATTTTCTTTTTTCTAAAATTCATCCTACTTTCAATGGTAGGTTATTTTTTTCTTTACTTTATTTTTTCGATGATTTTCTTTTCCTAGGTAGTAAATAGACACTATGATAAAATTTTCTTTTGATATACAAAATAAAAGGTAAAACCTTTCTTTTTACCATACCAAGGTTTTCCTTGTCATTATTTCTTTTCATAGAATTAGGTTGAACATAGCTTTTTTATTATTATAAAAAATAAAAGAGTTAAAAAGATGTCGCTCTTCTATGAATCGGTTAATTTGAAGATATTTTGGAGGTATTTGTTCTTTTGCTTCATTGAATTTTTTTTCTTTTTATGAAACAACAAAGTTTCCGGTGTTTGCCAGATAATACCACTCTTAAAATTTCTATTATCATTAACTCTTCTGACTTATCAAAAATTAAGGAGTCAATTTGCTGACATCAAACAAAAAGGAGCATTGAAAATAGACATAGAGACATTAAAATGTCATAAGAGAAAATTAGGAAAGGAACATCAAATTAATCACAATTGAACGGAGGTTTCAAGCGAGGAACCAAAGATAAATAGAACCTAATTTAAACATAAACTTAATACAAAAAGATTTACTGAATAAATTGTTATCACTTGACAAGAAAAAAAATCCAAGATTTTTTCTTAAAAAATGGAAAACAATTCCAAGGAAAAAGAACAAACTTTGAGAAATCTAGAGCAGTTCATCATGAGGTGGTGACACTGACGGACCTTGTTCTTCTACCGCGCGGTATCGCACAATACTGTGTTTCGATCGTCAGATGGACAATCAGAAGAATTTTAGATCTGAAACACGAATCACGAAAAAATTAGAGGTGGTCAATTTTCGAAAGCGTGCAGCGCGATATCGCGGGTCAGACGATCTCATTCCTGGCACTGACACACAAAGAAACAATCAAATCTGTGGTCAATTTTCTTATCAACTTAGCCAAGACGTTAGAGGTGATGAGAATTGAGAGGCGGCCTTGTGAAGTATCCATTCGGCGGTGATTCCATTGTGGGACCCGCCTACAAGTGGGTAATTTCAAAATTGGTGTGGCTGGTGCTAAGCCCCAATTCTGTGTAATGGGTTGAGACAGCTGCACAAAAAGTCACAAATTTGGGGAGTTGCTTTGGTTCACCATGGGATTTTACGTGGCTTTAATTTTGTGTGGAAGATTGGTGTTGTTTAAATTATGCATGTTTATCCTGTTAGTGACTCGCCTGACAGATTGTTGTGTTAGTATATGATTTAGATAATCGTGGTTTGGTTTGGATGGTAGGCTGGTATTTGAAGCATCCAACGAGTGATATAAGGAATTAACAAAAAAAAAATTAGAAATTGAAGGAACGAAAAAGTTTGATAAAAGAAATTAGTAGCTCTTTTCACACGGCATTTCCTCTTAAAAAATAAAATTGGGACCGGCGGGGTCTGCCTCATTTTAAAAAGTTGTAAGAAATTAAAAAATAAAAACAAATGGTACACTTGATTTTTTTGGTACAACATTAGCTTACCAAACTTCACATGGCAACAATTATGCGCATATTCGGAGGGGTATTTTCGTAACAAAAAATGAAAGATCCATACAGACGGAACTTAATGATGACGCAACTTTTATATGTGCTACAAAATATTTTCGGATACAATAAAAAAGCTATATCGCCATCGATAATAGTATTGATATCAATAGATGAATTTAATTATAGTTAATTTGCATAATATTATAATTATTATGCATATTATTTTTATTATTATGTACATTATCTTATCGTCATATTGATATGATCATTGATATTCGTTATTCGTACTTATTTTCATAACATGCATAACAGTTCAAATAACATGCATAATAATTTAAATAATATGCATAATAGTTAATTAATTCATTTCATGACCCCTTCTTCGTTAGTTTTGCATGTTGACTGTATTATTATTCAGAATGAATTACTTTGCATTTAATCATATTATGCATGTTAATTAGTGTTATTTATTTCAAATTGTGCTATTAAAAGTGTTATGATTTATGTTAATTATGTTTTTGCTATTCGTATTATTATGCATGTAAACTGTATCATTATTCGGATTGAATTGAAGCGATAGGAGAAACTGGAGAAAACACCTCAAAAAGAAGAAGGAAAATCTTTTCGAAAGGCGATTTCAGTCTAGCGTTCAGTCCATTAGATGCATAATAATAAAAATAATGTGCATAGTAAAAAAAATTATATGCTTAACAACTGAATTTGTCTACTGGTATAAATGGTGATAATGATTGTGATATCGCCGAAATATTTTTCAAAAAAATACTTATTCTTAATATTTTTTTAATATATCTATGAACCAAAACGTTCCCATTTTCTCTCCTCTCGATTTTTCTCCCATAATTTTACCGGATTTCTTTTTGTCTTATGAGACCAATCGGAAAATAGCTGAATGTGTGATGTACTCCCTTTATCTCTCTTGATGGTTAAAATATCAAATATTACTATTTTTATTTATATTTTTTATTTATAGGATTTCACTATACGTCCATCATCTATTATTATATCTTTTGACGAAATGTGACAGTTATGTCAAAGATTGAATGCATGATTTTATCGAAGTCATTATAATTAATTATTATTAAACTATTAAATCATTTACCAAATATTACTGTTTTGATCGTTAAACTAATTCTTTTAATTCGTAAAAATGAATTATTGTAACTAATATCATTTTAGCAGATTAATTAAAATTTAAACCGTAACAAAAAAAAAAACAAAAGTCTTTTGTCCCAAATAAGTTGAGGTAGCCTAAAAATAAAGTCATATTGAGTTTCATCTTAATAAGATTGGCTGATTTTTTATATTGACTCATCAAACTTATCACAACTCTCCTCTTTATTGAGCTTAGATCTAATCTACCCTTTTGTGTCGGTTCTATCAAGTCGGATAGATTGGACGGGTTATGCGATGTTGTCAAGAAATAATATTTACACCCGATTTTTATATACATAAAATATATGAATACGATAGATAATTAGATATAGATGTGTATCTTTATTTAGTTTATGATCACGATAATGATAGAATTGATTTGTGACAAATTGAACGTTTCGTAAATAATAAGGTAATCTACTTTAGAGTAAATATAATGTTTCTTTCTTAATCGTTTTCTGCACACGCATTTCACTATAAAATAAAAATAATTAATGCTCTTCTCTGTCTGCTTCAGTTCCGGTATTCTCTGTCCGTTATGTTTGCTCGGTCGACTCTCCTATATATTTTTATGTTTAGGTCTAAAGTCTTTATTTTAAATTTGCAACTACACTGCTGCAAAATTTCTAATGTAAATACTTATAGCATAATTATTGCAAAAATCACAAGTCTTTATATTAGAACAATAAAGTTTATGTATTGTTATCTGCAAGACTTTATATTTAAATTTGCTGAAAAACTATAACAAAATTTCTAATATAAAGACTTGCAGTAAAAAAATAAAGACGTGCATTAATATAAGAGTTTAGTCCTAATATAAAGATATGCAAGATGGCAGACAAAACAGAGCGAAACTGAAACGAACAGAACCAATCATTAATTTTCTTCTAGTGAAGAGTATACGGAGGGAAGACGGGGTGTAACCGTCCAAGAGAGACTGTTAATAAGTTCCTATAATTTAATGACTATATGATATCTTTAAATAATCATAATATGTTACACTTTTATGAGCCAAATTGGTAATTATTTTTTTCTTTGAAACTTCTAATATCAAATTGGTAAGTGAGGAACACTTTAATGACCATTCGACTAATTTATACCTATTTCTAATCTTAGCCAATTGTACTCCCTATTTTTTAATACAAAGTATCGTAACGCGTTTAGATATCTTTTCAACATATGATGCATAAAATTATAAAATATGAAAAAATAAACAAATTATGCGAAATTGTGTGAGACCTCGATATATAGTAACTTAATATTTTTGCAAATTCTATAAAATATGATAGTTAATTTAGAATGATTTTTATGATGAATTTAAGACTATGTAAGCACAAAGTTTACGTCTCATTAAGAATCATTAAGAAGCCTTTATAATAGTGGCTGAGGTTTCAAGTATCTCTATATGTAAAAAAAAAAATATAAGAAATGTTAGTACCATTCAACAGAATTTGTTTTTTTGGTAATTATGAAAATATTAGTGATAAAAGTAGCCAAGGAAGACGAATTTTTCGATCAAATAGCCAGAACGGTAGAAAATCGCTGCAAGGTAAATTTTCCATCGTGCGACATTTTTGTTTTGAAAATAGGTGCACGGTACAACTAGTACCGTGTGAGAGAAATCATATTAAAATGCACTATAGAAATGACCTTGTATAAAAAATATTTATGATAGTGACCATATATAGTAAAATATTTTGACTATAACTATTAAATGTAATTTTTAATGCATTGATAAATAAATCAATTAATATAGTTCGTGCTTGAGATAAGTTTATGCATCAACACGTATTATATTCTTAATGCACTAACAAATTTATTTTAAATTAAATTAATTAATTAGAAAACTTATGATCATAACTGAAATATTTTGTTTTGCATAGTCATAGTCGAAAATATCTCTTTATACATAGTCATTACAAAATATACTTTTGAAGTTGAATAAATAATATTATAATATCTTTCGTGTCTTTCATAATAAAGTATATGCAAGATTTAATATCTAATGAACCAATTATGTTGATGTACATTTTTTATATTTTCGATTCATAAACTTTGAAGTGGAATTTAAAATGTGATCTAATTTCTTTCTCAAATGTCTATTTTTGAAAATATATGTTGATTTATTGCTATAATACTGTATGGTTATAAATATTTGACCCCTGCTTTCAAAAACAACACAAAAAAAAATCTTAAATAGCAATATCATAAATAACAAGATGTATGTAATAAATGCTACAGAATATCTTCTCTCTATGAGAAGATATTACATGCTCTTACTATGGTAAGATAATTGAAAGTCTAAGGGAATTGAAAGTCTAAAATTGAACGGTTGTGATCGAAAGAAATGAAAATTTTACGCTCTGTATTGATCTGAGAGGTGAATAGAGGTGTGGAGTCAAAATCTTCAATCGACTAAGCATAAATTCTTACCTACCATATTTTGCATTTCTTATCTGCACTAGGAAAATACTTGTACCTAATAAATTATTCATATCGAAACTGGAAAGTGTTTATATCTATATATATATAGTGTTTATTTTTAAATGATCAAAAGCAAATTGAAAACTTTGATGAATTCCTAAAATGTCCACTGAAAAATATAATTTTAATCACATAAAGTACAAACACTCCAAATATATTAAACATAAACACAAACACATTCTAACACTACTACAGACTTGAACTTTAATATCTCTTTTTATACCTGTTGTGCAAAATAAGAAGTATTAAAATGCTACAGTGGCACAATCAAAATTATGTTAAAAGACTTAATACCGGGTTTATAATAAAAAAATATGAAAAGAACATAGGAGAATGTGAGAAAGATTTTAATATCAGGTGTATAATAAAGGGGTATAAAAGAAACTTTTTATATCATGTGTTATAAAAATGGGTATAAAAGGCCACTTTTGATAGCAGAGGGTCTGATATTAAAATCTTTAATATCGATTGCTTCGGAGAACCAGTATAAAAAGGTCTTTAATATATATTGCTTCATAGCAACCGGTATAAATGATTCCGAACCAATAATCTTTCTTCCCACAGAATCTAATTGTTCATTCATCCAATCCAACGCTCCAAACAAACACAATTTTTCTATGGATCAAACTCATCTTTCCATATTTTTCTTTCTTTATAAAAGACAAGAGATCTCTCCTTAATTTTTCTTTCTTCCCACAGATCTCTTTATTCTCTTTTTTGCTCCTTCAAGTATTCTTTTGCTAGATTTATTTATTTCTTCAAGTGTTATTTATTCAATTATTTCAATTGATTTTTGCTATAAATGTTAAATTTATGAACATTTAAGTTTTTTTTGTCTTGATCCGTTATTTAAGTTTTTTACAACTCCTTTAAGTTATATAAAAAAGGATAAAATAAGGCTATCATTTAATGAAAAAAGAAATTACATAAAAAGCAGTTACATATTATTGGTTGTTTTGCTTTCAACTATAGATTTAATTTGTTGTTCTGCTCTTTTGTTCTCACTACGCCAATAAAATCATGCCTTTTGTAGCTGTATTTTATAAAAGGGCTATTTGTAAAAAAAAAAGTTGTCAAAACTGTCAATTTCTCTGTAGATGTTGTGCAGCTACATATTTATTTTTTATTTTTTCGATCACCTTTTATTCCGGATGTTAGACAAAATGGGGTATAAAAGAGGACTTCTAATACCGGTTGCTCATTAACAACATATAAAAAAGATGATTTTTAATACCGATGCTCTGTGACAACAAATATAAAAAATGGCTGTTAATATCGGATGCTCTATTACAACAACACGAGCGGAACTAGTGGGGGAGTGGACAATTGCTAGTTATTTGAGGCCCATAACTCTCTCTCTAAATAATGTAGTTTTCATAAACACCGAAACAATAGATCTTATATTGAGAAAATCTACTAATAAGAAGGATAACCCAAAATAGAATGTTCTAGGTCCAAACATTCACGAACTGATAATTCCAAAACATTTTACCAAACAGAAGTTATTAAAATAAAGAGTAAAATTATGGTGGTTGTACAAGAACTTGCGCTTGCGATCTCACGAATTTTTAAAAACAAACGGTTGATTCGAATCATTTGAAATGTTGTTCATACTAAAATTTACTTAGGGACTAAAATTCTATTTTAATTTTTTTTAATATTTCATCGGATGCATAAAAAAATACATTGATCTAAAGATTACATACTTCTTAATTTAAAGCATTTTCCGCCAATCCGATAAAATAGTAACAAGTTTTAAAAATGAGAAATTTTTGTTTCTAAATAGATTATAGTATGAATAAAATTTTCAACGATTTAAATTGACCGTTTGCATTTCAAAATTTGAAATGTAATCACGAACATCGAAGTTCGGTGGTTGCTCAATCACCATAGTCCCACTCATAAATAATATCTACATACAGTACAACATTTGTGGAACGTATTATAATTATTATGATGTTGCAGCACGATACTAATTACACAGTTACACTTAACAACAAGCCTAGTTATACTTAATTAACAAAATGCCAAAGTATTACTGGTGATTTGTTTCGCTCCTCCTGTTCATTTATTTCCTTTAAGCTTCTCAAGCGTTTCCTCCAAACAAGCATTTCTCTTCATCTCCTCTTGCAGCTGCAAATTCAATTCCTCCACACTCCGTTCCAAGCACCTCACATACTCCTCCAGTTTGCTCTTTCTTTCTTCCCTTGTCTTCACCTCATTATTCTCACCACCTACGTGTCCACATCCCTCCAATACACGAAATACCATTCCCCTTTGCAAATCCAAGCTTGTCAGGAGAGAAACCAAACTCGACACCAATTAACAGTTGTTTCAGTACATCCTACGCTGCATCGCCTTCTCTTTTTTTTGAAATCTTTGCAGAAGCTGCAAAGTCGTGGGCGGGTATTGAACTCTCAATCTTTAAGTAGAACAGTCTTAGAACTTTTTTCTAACCAACTGAGCTACCACCCGTTTCCATCTGCATCGCCTTCTCGTCTCTTTCTTTTTCTTCTTCAGTCGGGTGTTCAGTGTTCTCTCCGTGTTTGTATCTTCATCTTCTTCGTTTACACCCTCAAAATTCATGCACTAGTTCGAGGCCGTCTACATCAAAGTTCCACCATTGATTTTCATGTGTTTCACCAAGGGAGATTTTGTCATCCACATTATCAGGTTCAAATGCATCGTGATGTTCTGGTAGATTTTCATAAATTCTTGTTTCCTTGAACCTCTCTTCAGCCTTAGGCAACATTTGGAACACATTTTTAACCAGGTATTCCAATGATTTGCAATTTTTGAAGAATGGATGGTTCAGTAGCTTGTCAGCAGTTGGCCTCTTTGCCGGGTCTTGTGCGAGGCATAGAGCAACCATGTCTTTGAAAGCCTTCGAGATTTTTTTCTTCTTCTTGTTGGGGTTTTTGTTGCATTTAACATGACCATCCTCGAAATGAAGGCGACTGGTGATTTGCACGGTGAGTGATTTCGTGATTGGGAGATGAGATAGAGGTGGGAGACCATGTGCGAGCTCGAGGGCCGTGATCCCGGAAGACCATATGTCAGCCTTAACGCCATATCCAATGTGAGAGTGGATCATCTAGTTATAGGAAAGTCGTTTAAAGATCCATTCATTGATCAAAACATCAAACTTGGTTATTTTTCTATGTTCAATTTAATTGCTGATTTTTTAGAGTTGATTTTTTAGTATTTCATTGCATTTAAATATAAGAAGCCCCAAGTTCTTCCCTTATCATCTTGATGTGTTGGCTTATAACTTTTGACTTAATTTTGTTCAAAAAGCGAGACCTTGAGCGGCTTGTTGAGCATTGTATATTTGTATGTCAACTGTCAAGTGATGTCAGTGGAACATCTTATATCGGATAATTTCTAAACCAGTTGCGTAAAGGGCCTTATATTTGGTTCTAGGCTTGACGAAATTTGGAGACTAGGAACTGGGCTTAGAACTTCGAATGCTTCTGGCCTTATTAATTCTTGTTTTGAGATAACATGCATGCCATGAAGAAGTCTATTTGAGAACCATTCATGTCTATTTGGATCATTACCTCTTATTTAACGAAACATTGCATCTTAAACACAGTAAAATATATATAATGTATTTATTCAATGGAATCCATCCAATCCTTCAATACATGAACATTTCTTACAAGATCGACAATAATAACAATATAATATATTTGTTTTCTTACAATAATATAGTTAATTTATTCAATGGAATCCATCCAATCCTTCAAAGCATCACAGTAAAATAATATACAAACGAAAAACATACTCTTTATTTCAATATTCCATTATAACCAAGTAGGCATTCATATATATATATATATATATGACCTCAAGGTGTTGATATCATTCTTAGATAAGAAAACTTATGTTGTTAAATCCATTTAGTAAGGCCACTGTCCAACCACATTACCAGGAGGATTATAACTGCATATGATAAACACACCAGCATTGTTGTCGCATTCCACCCTTGCACATCCGAGCTGGGTCGAGTCACGCCAAACCACTTGCGTGTAGTGACCGCAAACCTTACCCGATGCACACGTATTCGAGCTGTAGTCATAGTATTGCTGCTCATCCACCCACAAGTTAACAGCATCTATGCCAGAATAGACTGTGCTAGAGCCCTTGAAAATGTTCTCACCGTATGGGCTTTCTGAGTGGATGAGGTAGCAATCACCTTTTCTCTGGTTGGCATAATCCTCTGCGTACGCTTGCAATGTGTCGTCCCAATAGATGTCGGCTACACCAACAGCATATCGTGCTGCGTTATGAGCATCGAGATAGTCTTGTGGGGTGTTTTGGGCTAGTGTTGTGCTTTGCATATTAATGAACACAACACATGCAAAAATCAAACCAAGCATTTTTGCTGCAGACATGGTGCGCTACTGCTTAATTATGCGGAAACTGTTTATTAGTTACTTGGTGACGGTTTTGTTTTGTACAAATGGCTTAATTATGGAGGGAATTTATAGGGAAAATTAAGAAGAACAATGTGCAGCATGCTAGCAGCCAGTACAGGGTTTAATTTGCTTGGAAATTGTCAATGTCTCGGCTAAGTCTATACGGAATATTGTTTATCAATGGAATCGATTTGTCAACTAAATATTTAATCAGATGTGTATTGATATAATTAGATTATGTACTAATTAGTCTACATAGATATGATCAATAACAACAGCTGCTTGTGGTGTTGGTCCCTTGTATGGCACAGGATAAAATTGATACATGCATTAGATACGTAAACGTACATTGAGCGAATAATATTTCATTTAGTACGACATTTAATTTCTTTTTTTCCATTTTTAATGTGAAAATGTTGATGAAGCAATTTACAGTTAATGAAATGCAGTTCTATCTTGACCGAATTTGGATAAGTATTTCATACTAACCCTATATATACATGGTATCTTAATCTATTAGAAATGCATTTTTCTATTAGTGTGAAAAATCGCATATTTTCAATCAATTTGCTCAATCGCAAGTTTCCTTTTGTTGAAAAACAGAATCCAATTCTATTATAAATCAAAATTAATTTGATTACACTATTATTAATGCAAAATCAACTTAATTGTACAATTATCAATGACAATCAACGAATGTAATTAAATTGTATTTTAAAAATTTGTCCACATAAGACTCACTCTTAAAATAATATCATAATGTAAATGGTGGAGAATGCTAGAGAAATTCAAGTGTCATAATGTAAGATATTTTTATTTACTGTTTGGACTTCATCCTTGTTTGAGGAAATTTTATTGCACAATTGATAATTTTGTGGCCTTTATTTATCTCTGGAACTGGTATATGTATACAGTTAACAACTATATCATAATCATGTCCATCAACCCACCAATATTAAATAGGCTAAACCCTCTAAAAAACAGTAGGCAGAAAGTTCAAAAAATGTCCTCATGATTTAGACAAACTATGTCCTATATTTGGTGCAACACTATATTTGATGAACATTAAAATACAGAATTTTAAAATTAATGGTTGAATTTTGTCCCCATTTGATCAATTGACAAGAGCTGAAGAGCCCCAAACGATATAACCTCAAATTGCACAACATTTTGTACAACTAACATGACACATTTAAGAACAGGTGTAACCAGTTGCCCCAATTTTCCTGAAAATAAGTAATTTGGAGAAACTAATAATCTATTAACGTCCTCAAATTTCAATCATAACCTACAAATACGGGAAAATTGGGGCTTGAGCATCTCTTATTTTACACAAAATTAAAAAAGGGTAAGGTTCAATTAATTCAAAAAAGAAACCAAGAGTTTTAGCCATAACTAGATCAGTTAAAGATACTAATTTGAGTTTAAGGAAGTTACGAAGATTAAATTAGTCACAAACGATAGATTTTTGTTTTTAATATAAGGAGTATCTGAAGCCCAACATATATTACTAAATGTCTTTTAAGTAACGAGTTTCATCTTTGTGTTCACCGAGGTTTTGAACTCGTGATTTTATGAAAGTCATTCTAATTAGTTATAGACTAATAGATCGTTTGCACAAACAATAATAGATCGTTTGCACAAACAATAAAATGTAGAACAAAACGAAAATGATAACATCTTACAATAATGAACCTTACTCAACCAAGTCTTTGATTAAAAAATAAGAACAAAAAGAGAAACAGTTAACCACATTTCCTTAGAATATTAGGTTTTTTTTTTTAAGAAACTCAGAATATTAGGTTATTTTGAAGCAGACTCTGACATGATCGTTTGGAAATTTTCAGACAGCTGCCTTAGAAAAAAAATGAAGAAATAGCAAAACAAAAATAAAAATAAATTGAAAAAACTAAATAGAATATCACAAAACAGAAGATATGTACGAGAAGGTTGGATCAAACCCTAATAATGTACCAAACTGTTTCTAGGCCTTGGTTTAAAGAATGTAAGATGTCAAATTTGTCCATGGCTTCAAGCCCAATAACTCATGTATCATGACTCGAGTTCAGATCTTGTGTCGCGTAGCACATGACGTGCAGAGAATCTGAACCATTTAATTACGTCAAGATTCGTGCAAATAAACTTTAAAAATGTACTTTCTGAATCAAATCACGACCGTTCAGTGCATTAATTTATGAGCATCCGATCAGTGCAGAACGGTGCCGCGCGGCACTAGATTCGGATCCATCATAACTCTGTGTATACATTGATCATGCTCCCGGACCCACAACTTCATCAGCAATAGCAATCCATTGCCAGATGTATAAAGCCAACAACGAGATTGGATGAGAGCAGGATGAACTCTATTTGGTTGTATAAGAGATGCTTATATTCAAATGTTAACTAACATTTAATAAGAATAATAAGAAATCATTCATTTCGTGGTTCAATTCTGTTGGCACGATTATGTGGCACGGGATTCTGTACCTTATTTATTTAATTCAACATAAAGGTTTTCTTTTTCTTTTTTTTCTTTTTGAGTGGAAATCAACTTAGTTTGTGGATATCTATGCATAGTATGATATCAACAAGTGATCCGCTAAATCTCAGTGTTATTCATTTGTGCCAATGGTGCCTACGGTCAAAAAGTTTCAAAAAAAAAATAATATTGTGCCAGTGTTGTAATTTCTAATTATAATGTTTTGAAGATTTTAGGATGGTGGCTGGTATCATGGGACCCGATTCTTCTGTCGCGCAGCACCGACGGATCGCTCAGATTTAACTTGCACGAATCTTGATGTAATTTAAAGGCTGAAATTTGCTGCGCAGCACGCACAGTGACACGGTGCCCTCCGGTAGAAGATCTCGTTCCGGTATCATGAGGACATTTTTTGAACTTTCTGCCTACTGTTTTTTAGAGAGTTTAGCCTATTATTTAATATTGGTGGGTTGATGGACATGATCACATGATTATGATATAGTTGTTAACTGTATACAGATACCAGTTCCAGAGATAAATAAAGGCCACAAAATTATCAATTGTGCAATAAAATTTCCTCAAACAATGATGAAGTCCGAACAGTAAACTACTGTGTCAGGATCAAATTATATTTTTTCATCAACTAAAAATATCTTACATTATGACACTTAAATTTCTCTAGCATTCTCCTCCATTTACATTATGATATTATTTTAAGAGTGAGTCTTACGTGGATAAATTTTTAAAATACAATTTAATTACATTCGTTGATTGCTATTGATAATTGTATAATTAAGTTGATTTTGCATTAATAATAGTGTAATCAAATTAATTTGATTTAAACAGAATTGGATTCTGTTTTTCAACAAAAGGAAACTTGCGGTCCAGCAAATTGATTGAAAATATGCGATTTTTCACACTAATAGAAAAATGTATTTCTAATGGATTAAGATACCATGTATATATAGGGTTAGTATGAAATACTTATCCAAATTCGGTCAAGATAGAACTGCATTTCATTAACTGTAAATTGCTTCATCAACATTTTCACATTAAAAATGTGAAAAAAAGAAATTAAATGTCGTACTAAATGAAATATTATTCGCTCAATGTACGTTTACGTATCTAATGCATGTATCAAATTTATCCTGTGCCATACAAGGGACCAACACCACAAGCAGCTGTTGTTATTGATCATATCTATGTAGACTAATTAGTACATAATCTAATTATATCAATACACATCTGATTAAATATTTAGTTGACAAATCGATTCCATTGATAAACAATATTCCGTATAGACTTAGCCGAGACATTGACAATTTCCAAGCAAATTAAACCCTGTACTGGCTGCTAGCATGCTGCACATTGTTCTTCTTAATTTTCCCTATAAATTCCCTCCATAATTAAGCCATTTGTACAAAACAAAACCGTCACCAAGTAACTAATAAACAGTTTCCGCATAATTAAGCAGTAGCGCACCATGTCTGCAGCAAAAATGCTTGGTTTGATTTTTGCATGTGTTGTGTTCATTAATATGCAAAGCACAACACTAGCCCAAAACACCCCACAAGACTATCTCGATGCTCATAACGCAGCACGATATGCTGTTGGTGTAGCCGACATCTATTGGGACGACACATTGCAAGCGTACGCAGAGGATTATGCCAACCAGAGAAAAGGTGATTGCTACCTCATCCACTCAGAAAGCCCATACGGTGAGAACATTTTCAAGGGCTCTAGCACAGTCTATTCTGGCATAGATGCTGTTAACTTGTGGGTGGATGAGCAGCAATACTATGACTACAGCTCGAATACGTGTGCATCGGGTAAGGTTTGCGGTCACTACACGCAAGTGGTTTGGCGTGACTCGACCCAGCTCGGATGTGCAAGGGTGGAATGCGACAACAATGCTGGTGTGTTTATCATATGCAGTTACAATCCTCCTGGTAATGTGGTTGGAGAATGGCCTTACTAAATGGGTTTAACAACATAAGTTTTCTTATCTAAGAATGATATCAACACCTTGAGGTCATATATATGAATGCCTACATGGATATAATGGAATATTGAAATAAAGTGTATGTTTTTGGTTTGTATATTTTACTGTGTTGCTTTGAAGGATTGGATGGATTTCATTGAATAAATTAACTATATTATTGTAAGAAAATAAATATATTATATTGTTATTATTGTCAATCTTGTAAGAATGTTCATGTATTGAAGGATTTGATGGATTCCATTGAATAAATATATTATATTTTACTATGTTTAAGATGCAATGTTTCGTTAAATAAGAGGTAATGATCCAAATAGACATGAATGGTTATCAAATAGACTTTTTCATGGCATGTATATTATCTCAAAACAAGAATTAATAAGAGGTAATGATTCAAGACTCTGGTTTTGACAAGTTGCTCCTCAAACTTTTATTTTGATCAAATACTTCTTCGAACTATACAATTGTGTAAGTTTAATCTATAATATTATTTTTTTCCTTAGTGTCAAAACTCGATATTAAAATTGTTCCTATAATTTTTCTTTGACAATTTTATTTATTTCAGTCATTTTGTACTTTTAAAAATATAATATTATTAATTAAATGTATTATTGTGGGATATTTATGGCAACATGTGCATAGTGAGAGAGAGAGAGAGTTTGGTCAAAATAATAATAAAATTTGGAAGAACGACTTATCAAAACCCAAAAAGACCTATTCATTACCCCAATTAATATTTCATAAAACTTCAACAAACAATGAATAGGTAGATTTATGCCTTTGAGGGTTGTAATTAGTTATTATTTATCAGTAACAATATACCAGTATGAAATGTTGCAAACCATTATCCTGTAAAATCTGGTAGGATCTTTTTTGGTTTTTTGTTCATCCAAATCTTTAGTTGAATTAGTGCTTCAGCCTTTTATGCGATGCTCATGGGGTAAAATCAGCACCAGAACACAGAAATATGGTTTCATATAGCTTTAGATATTGTGCAAATTAGCGCAGGAATTCTAAATTATGCAATCCAGTTGCAAGTAAACCTTAACAGTGGAAAATGTTACTAAATAATATTCTAAGCTATGCACACCCTTATTTATGTAATCAAGTATAAATGGAGAAAAGTACAAAAATATAATAATGAGAAAACTAATAAACAGCTAGAATATTAAACATGACTAAAGTTTGGAAATAAGAAATTAAGGCCTTACTTGAAGTTCAGCAATTCTCTGCAACTGTGCCTCTTCTGCAGACAATGACAAAGCCGCAACAAGAGCATCAAACTGAAATAAAGATAAAGATTAAACAAAAATAACATAAAAGCTTATGACCTAAGCTATCATTTCTGCACTATACTAAAACCTAAGATAAATAGATTATACAAAAGTAACATGAAAGGTCAATTATAATATATTATTTAGCATCTAACCTTCTTTGTCGCTTGGACCAGAGCAGCACTCATAGCCTTTGGTTGCTTGGCAGTGTTACTTGCCTCGTCACTGGTATTCAAATCAGGTTTCGGGACACCATCAGCATTTAGGAACATGGTTATTAGGATTAGGGTTAGCAGTCGGCTCGGGATAATCTGTTGAAGCCGTACTGGCACCGCATCTCTCCGCAGTGTACCAAAAGTATTCACAGCTAATAATGCAATTGAATTCACTTACTCTTGCAATTGTGATATATTGTCCATTTTCACCTGTCAATAAGTACATTCAAAAGAGAAAATTCAGATATAATGTACCAGCATCATGATACTCCTGAGTCAATCGTAACCCTAAACTGAAAGCACTGAGAACAGATGTATTACTGAATAGTAAAATTGGAAAAATCAAGAGCTATAATGCTATGTTTCAACTTGGAATTTGGAAAAAACCTATTAAAACATAGAAGTATATCTCTGACCCATCAATGCCCTAAAAAACAGCACATTTCTTTTTTTCTTTTGCAGGTAACAACTCTTTTCTCAGAACCTAAATTATATAGAAATCACAGATGATTAAAGACCATAATTTAGCTCCATGTAGAGGTACCTGAGACAAATGGTTACCATAAGGTAAATGTGGTTGCTGCAGAGAGTGAAGTGAGGCTCCCTGGAAAGAATAGGTTCGGTAATGCTAATTAGTCACTACAATGAACATAGAAGCCGTTAATTAAGTAATAAATAATAATTTAAGACACAGGTTGGTAGAAGAACAGACCTGACCAAATTGGGAGATATTATTTACGGTTTGTGAGGCACCAACTTCAAATCGAGGCAGGAGCAAAAACTGACCTTGACACTAAAAAACATATTGGTCAAGAATTGTTGGTTTGTAAGGGTGCATTGCTCATTTACTATACTGATACCAATCTTACAGATTTAGTGACTGACTGACTGGTACCAACTATTCATATGCTAACATGCTTAATAAACTGATACTAAAATGGGCATCTATTGTAGGAAGAAAAGCAGGCTCAAGGATCAAGAGTGCTACAAATTCCCCCACCCACAGCAGCAAAATCACCAATGACCTTGGCTTTGTCAAAAGAGAGAACTTCGAAAAAGGAAGACGCTAATAAGATTGTATAATTCTATATATTTACTTTTTTATTTCAATGCTTAATTGGTCCTTTCTTTTCTCTTCTTACTCTTGAGGGTTTGTGTTTGTTGGAGTTCAAGACAGACTCAAAAATTAGAAGCTTTCAATTGAAGTACTCATTATTAGTGATCAGGGTGTGTTGCTAGTTTGCTATACTGATGTTGGTCATATTAGATTTATTTCATGCCCATGAACTCAATCAGTTCATATCCTCGCATGTCAAATAAAATGATACTAAGTAAATGATCATCTATTATAGGAGGAAAATCAGGCTCAAGGACTAAGCACACCCCTATTCCCCCACCCACAACTCAAACAACATCACCTTTGTTGGAAGAGAAGACCCCAAAAAAGGAAGAAGCTGAACCGGCAAAAAGGGATTTCCATTGGCCACTGACAAAGGAAGAAGACACATATTTCACAAAGGTGTTTTATGGCTCTTCTGACAAAAAAGGCTGCCCATTTTTTTCTGAAATATTCCCCGAATGAGGGGTTTTGTAAAAATTCCAAGATTATGAACCTCAATCTCATATAAATTTTGTGGACACATTTTATTGCATTAGTTAACACTTAACCTTAACCAGGAAGCCGAATTGGCTTCTGTTGTTGAGGGATAGTGAGGCCAGTGACCGAGCCACACAGAGCCGGGGGGGTCTGTTGAACCCCCTAGAAAAAAAAAAAAAATTCAAAATTGACCATAGGATTAAATTTTTTTTTGAAAAATATGCTTATAATTTGAATTTTTTTAAACATATGCATCATTTTAAACTCCTTAAAAAAAAAATCTAAATTTTGAACCTCTGACGAAAATCCTGAATCCGGCCTTAGAGTGAGCCGCTAGGAATTTTTAGCTTTGTTTCTATTTTTTCACAGCACAAATTGAGAGTTGTGTCTAGTCTCAGGAATTAGGAAAATTTCAGCAGTTAGTGTAAATCTTCTCAGCAGTAAACTTTGTAAGCATGTCAAATGTCAATTGGAAACTACTCCTGTAACCCTCATGCTGGCTTTCTGTTTCAACTTTTAGTTCCAAGAGCACCTCAAACTGTTACCTAGATGTAGTCGGTACAGCTAAAAATAGCCATAAATGTGTGGGCTTCATAGAATGTGCTGCGCCTAACAAAGTTTCACGGGCTGAACTTCTCTAGGCCTATAGTTGAAACATCCTGAGCCAAGTTTCAAATTGGTCTGATTATAGAAGCATCCTTTCTTGTTGGATCGTATCAAGAAAACACTGAACAGAGGATTAAATTTATGGAAAATGTTTCGAAGATACCACTGTCGATACGCATGTAATTATGAACATTGTTTAAGTTATTCTGTATATTGTTTGAATTATTATGCATATTATTTTGTACTAGTAAAACTTATTACGCATGTTAGTAAAATAACATGCATAATAATTCAAATAATGCATAACTATTTGCACAATAACTCAAATAACATTCATTACTATTTCAGTACATAAACAAACATGCATAATAATTCAAATAATATGCATAATAACTCAAACAACATCCATAATAACATTTGTATCCATAATAATTTATTTATTTCCTTTCTAAGGGTCCGTTTGGCAACATGGTATTCTGACGGAATACCGAAATAGAGGCTTATTATTCCAACAATATGGTTTTGCCAAACACGTTTGGAAAGAATAGAATAGTGGTAAAATAGGCTATTCCGGTATACCACCATATAGATGGAATACCGGAATACACTGTTCCGTATGACTAAGCAATCAAATTTGCAATGTAATTAACAATTTAATATATTATATATACCATATTATTATTGTTAATATTATTTTAAAATATTATTTGATTATGTTAACATTAATTAACAATAATAAAATATTAAAATAATAATATTAACAATAATAATTAACAATAATAAAATATTAAAATAATATTAACCAACTTGAATTACAAGATATCTCATTACCTCTAATCTCATGAGATGTTTTCTAACTAAATAAGTATAAGAACTTGTAAAATACTAAGATTGTCTCTAACCCTTGCACTCTCTCTCTATCTCTCTTTACAATTTTTGAGATTCTTATTATATGTATATAGTTTTGCATTTGAATTGTAATTTTGTGATTGACAAGAGTCTTAAGATCTTGTAAAATTGTACAAGTTTTCGTGTCGAAAATCTCTATTATTAGTTAAGCCACAATATTTAGTAATTTCAGTTTCTAACAATCTCTTGGTGAGAGTAAATATCAATACTAGTGTACCAACATACCGATAAACACACTAGAAAATATCAATATTGATGTACTATAATGTTAGTAAACACATCAAAAAAATAACTCAAATCAAGAGGAGATTGGCTTTTAAGTTAAGAAGTTATTTTTTTGTAGGAAAAATATATTACGCCCTGGGATTTTGCCCCCTCCAATGCCTCAACCACCTACAATAAAAAGCCCCTACAGTCAAAATTACGTTGCACCTGGTTGGTCAAGGTGGTAGGGGCATTGGAGGGGCAAAATTCGGGGAACTGTAGTAGCGTTCTTTTTTGTAAGAATAGATACTCAATACTAATGTACCAAAATACTGATAAACACATCAGGAGATACCAAAAAAGAGAGAGAAAAGAAAATAAAATAACAAAAAAATGAAAATGAAATAGGTCAGAAAATGAAAAATACTGTTATCTTTTGTTTTGTTTTGTGTTTCTTGCAATTATTTCTTCAAAAATGCAAAATAAAGATCGAAGCGAAATGAAGAAATTAGAAGAAAAAATGTCAAATCGACACACAAGAATTCTCACATATAGCATATATCTCTGGCAAATTAGGATTGATTGTATCTATAATTCTACTTTGAAAGGAAGTGTTAGAAATAATATCAAGAGTGACATTTAGAACTTAGGTTAGATGAAAAATAAGAAAAGACAAGTAAGCAACTTACACTATAACACAAATACCAATGCATGTAACATTAACTTGTACCATAGAAATTCACATTCATTGAAATATTCTATGCGGTAAAGTAGCAATCAAATGATTCACATAACCTCAAAATTTGCACGTACAATTTTAAGAATTATGTGAAGCATTCAATTACTATGTTGCTTTACGAAGTATCTATTAATCCGTACCATATCACCTATACATATACCAAGACTGTAAATACTTGTAAAATATAGAGATATCAATACATTTCCATTTATATTTTTGCTCCTCTGATCTCATGTAAAGTGTAAACACCACAAAAATCAACAGGATATGATGTGCAGGATTGGACGGACTTTTGTCGTGCCTTGCGTTCTACTGTTGGGTTCTACTTCTATTTCATTACCATGATATCCTGTGGCGCTGATCCGTTAGAACCGTCATCGTATACAGCACGCTTGGAGACGATCAAGTGTTGGTTTTCATTTCCAGCGTTATACCAGGAAAAGAAACAAGCACCAAATCACAAAAAAACGTGCCAACAGACAATTCCAACCTTATTCCACATGTACCTAAGCCTAGTTCATATCGTACGTGGACCCCAGCATCTCATGCGTTCTGTAAAAAGTTAGTAGATCTGCTCGATTAATGGTTTTACGCTTCTTTGAATCTTTGTACAAAAGTAAAAGAAATTGGAAGGAGAATCATGCTTGCAAGCAGAACCTTTCCTTGCGTACGACCCAAGTGCGCGTTCCATTATATATTCCTCCTTCAGTGCACACGAAAATAGAATTAGATCCTCTCAGTGTAGAAGAGTATGATTTACAAGTTTACAACGGCTGATGAGTAGTAGTAAATTAAAAGAGCAAGGTTACGGTGTTTTACAAAAGCACAACAGTTCTATACTTAAAATATATACGGATAACAGGAACTGTTCTGAGGATAAAGATTTGCAACGTTGGATCTCGAGTAGACAGAATAGATCAGGTTTGATTAATTCAATTGTGCGAGTAGAATTGAAGAGGATCTAAACGTAACAAAATGTGACTCTTCATCGCAATTAGAGAAGTTTACTTTTGCACTACATTTAGATGTGATGTCTATCAAGTTCTATCTAGTGTAGTGGTGAGACACAAAATTTTTATAAAGAAGGTTTGGGATTTAAGTCTCGTTAGAAGCTACTTTACGGAGGATTTTTTCAAATTTATTTTCTGCTTTGTCTAAGAAAACTGAATTTGGTATTGCGTGGCACCACGCAAGACGCGATTTGGACCGTTCAAATTTTCTTGAGATGCGTATTCTACAATCTAAAATTCTTGATTAGCATCAGCAGTTCACGTGTGTGCTGGAACCGTAGCAGTTCACGTGTGTGGAATCTAGTCCGTGTCTATGTCTAATTCGTTGATATGATCCAGTAACTTTTTTTTTTTTTGAGAGTAGATCCAGTAACTTCACTATTTTAAACATTTGAGAAATGAATACAAGTATTGACTTATTGTCTGCACTCGCAATCTTTAAGCCTTACAGTCAATTAGTATTGAAATTGTTACACAGAGTGTAACCATAGTTTATTTGCAAAAATACTACAAAAAATGAACCATACAAGATAATGTGAAACAGAATGGGAATTGAATGTATTTCTCATTAATCACAATATTACATTGTACAGTAGTAAGAGATTAATTTGATATTATTACAATCATGTCACTAATTAATTGTGTATTCTGTTGAAACTAATTCTGACAAATTAACTCAGTCGTCCCCTCTCCATTTTAGCCATCAGTGACTTCTCCCATTCTTCAATTTTTTGCTTCTTTACAGTTTGCATTCGCATTTTATTGAGTTATGGATTTAATTATTTAAAATAAAATTCCAAATCCACGTAGTGATGCAAATACAAAAAACAAAACTTATGAATATATATTAGGATATTGATCTGAAACAAAATAATTTACTTATATAACTAATAAACATGAAATTATAAAAGAATATGCATATTTTAGATTAATGAAGTGAAAACTTTAAGAAACAAAATTATAAAACTGCATGATGCATGTACTATTTGCTATAAAGGGAAGAGATGCAATGTCCGTGTCTTTTGGTGTCCGTCGTGCATATTCTTTTGTTCAGAGCTTAGATTTTGAAATGTAAATCATTAGATTTATTAATTTTAAATCATTCTAAATGCATGTCGATAAAAATTTGTGAATTTTAAACTTATTTGGACCGTTGATTTTGTTAGTTTTTATAACTACCAAAATAAAATTGAAATGATATAATATTTTTGTACACTTACAATATGATATATATATGAAATAATCAATCAATTTATTTTAATATTTAAGAATTTAAAAAATATATAATTAAATTTAGTTCATGAGCATTGATGTGGCACCAAGAAAATGGACATTAATCCCTCCTCTCATTCATATTAGACATTTAAGTATGCAATATGGGAGTATTTCAACAAGACTAATAATAATAATAATAATAATAATAATAATAATTATAATAATATCATCATCATCATCATTATTATTATTATTAATAATAATATAATAATATGAGTGGTGCTAAAATACTTTATAAAACATCAAACTATGTATACTTTAGACTCGAATCTTGAAATACAAAGTGTAAATGATAGACTCGGGCATTGAAAATGTTCTTCATACTGACATCTACTTGGGTACCAAATTTTATATTTTTTTGAACTTTTTTTAGAATTTTATTGAATTATTAAATTTTTTATCAATCTAATATTTACAGATCTTCAATTAACGAATTTTTCACTCATTTGATGAAAATAGTAAAATAACTATATATATGTATATATATATATATAGTAAGGCTACGAGGCTTGGCCAAGCACGACGTCTTCCATGCTTGAACATCAAATCTCACAAATGGACGGCGAACATTTCGATTTATCATGCTCAATAATTTTTTTATATCAAAATCTCCTAGGATACAAATTTTTCCTATTTTTGGAGTTTTTTAAGTATATATTTCGAATTTTTTAAAATGGCCTCAAAATAGTAATAAAATAATCAAGGGAAAATTAGCTCCATGCCACTTCAAAACACCAAAATTGGATTTTTGCCACCCTATAATGCCTCCTTTGTTTATTGCCACCCCAAATTGCATTTATTCAATTTTTTGCCCCAAATCTATATTTTTCTTTTTTTTTGGAATAAAAATAATAGAAACGTTTTTTTAGGACGAAATTGACCCAATCTAAATCTATTGAAACATATCATATGCCTGACCCCACTGTCAGGTCCGTCTCTCCCAACCATTCGAAAGCACAAAACCCCAGTTGGCCGCACCTGAAGAGAGCCTCTTGCTTCTGTCTCAGACACAAAGCCTCTTCCTTCTGTCTGTCTCTCTCTAGCCCATGAACTGCATACCTCAACTAATAATCGTGGATTACCAAGAGTTGGTCGCACCTACTGAAGAAAAGAAAGAAAAAGAACAAGCCAAGTGGATTATCAAGAGTTGGCAGCACCCACCCGAAGAAAAGAAAGAAAAAGAACAAGCCAGCAATACACCTCAGCATGCCAGAAATCATTTTTACTCACAAACAGTAAAAGTCGAGGAATCAAATGAACATGCAAGCAAGCATGACAAACAAGAAAAATCAAACATGCGTATGATCTAGAGTTACTAGCAAAAGGGTAGTGAGTCCAAAATGAAATCAGATAGACATGGGCTAAGGCGTGTCTAATTGGAAAATCGTTGCTTATTTAAGGCAATTTCTTTGTTTATTACTATTTTCAATTAGAGCAATTCTGGAGACCGATACTGGAAATCAAATAATATGTGTAAACTTAATACATTTTTTCTTTAATACTGAATCTACTGGTAACACTCGACTTGAGAGAAAAAATAGGGGAATTTACGTCGGGAATCCAGGAGAGCACCATTCAATTGAAGGAGAGGTGTTGACGGCATTGCTGACGAACGGCGGCAATC
This sequence comes from Eleocharis quinqueflora, assembly GCA_964058865.1. Taxonomy (NCBI): domain Eukaryota; kingdom Viridiplantae; phylum Streptophyta; class Magnoliopsida; order Poales; family Cyperaceae; genus Eleocharis; species Eleocharis quinqueflora. Next base: position 49,130 of record CAXKVX010000392.1, read on the forward strand.
GTGCGCTTCAACCCCGATTCGAGTTCCTCTGAGTTCTAGTTCGTCGAGTGTATTTGGGTTAGGATTTGTCAGAGATCTAGTTCGTTGAGGGATTTGGGTTCTACGATTCGATCCCAATTCAAATCGATTTGATTGAATTCGATTAGGGGCAATTTCGTCCTAAAAACGTTTCTATTATTTTCGTTCCAGAAAAAAAAAGAAAAAGCAGATTTGGGGGCAAAAAACTGAAAAAATGCATTTTGGAATGGCAATAAACAAAAGGGACATTATAAGGTGGCAAAAATCCAATTTTGATGTTTTGAAGTGGCATGGAGCCAATTCCCCCAATAATCAATGTTTAAACATAAAAGTATGGTAATTTCAAAATTCCGAAACACATACTTAAAAAAATTTAAAAATAGAAAAATTTGGTATCCGAGAAGATTTTGATATAAAGAAATTATTTAGCATGATAAACTGAAATTTTAGTCGTCTATTTGTGAGATTTGACGCCCAAGCACAGAAGACGCTGTGCTTGACCAATCACCGTAGCCTTACTCTATATATATGTATATATATATTTAAATCTGATCTCCAAATAATCTAGTATAAAAAAACGTTTTAGACGGCCGAAATCGATCATTTATACTTTTTATCTCAAAATATCAGTCTAAAATACATAAAATTTGATGTTTTATAGAGTATTTTAACACAACTCATAATAATAATAATGTAAGATTTTTGGGGAGCAATTGCAGAGGACCTAGATCGGCGAAGAGAGCGCGACAAGAAAATTGGATTCCTGGGAGGTCTTCCCTTTCCTCGTTTCAGAAACACAAAAGATATATACTAAAATTAAGAAACAAAGGGTAAATAAAAAGCGAAAGTAAAAGGAGGATACTGGCATACAGCTCGACTGTAGTTGATCGCTCAAGCAAGCTCCAATCTTTCAATGGCGACCTCACCTGCTTGAGGTGCTCAAGCGCTACTGTGGCTTCCAATTTGTCAAAAGGTGATTTTGATTTTAACAAATGTCTCCATGATTTGTGATCTCTCGTACATTCCTTTTCGGAAAAGATCGCTTCTTGATCCTTTTGTTCTTCCCCTTCTTCTTTAATCTTTCTTTCAATTTCTGTTTCTTTTTTGAGGTAGGTGTTGGAATTGTGGTGGTACTTCGAAAAAATAGAAAGAGAAGTGAAAGTTGTTTGGCATTTGGTCAAAATGCATTTATAAACTTGAAAGTCTTTTTGTTTCCGAAAATGTGGTTCTACCCGATTTGGCATTTGTGATTTTGATGGCTTATTTGGTAATTGTTTAGTTTCTAGTCTTTCATTAACTACGCTGGCACAATGTAGATAAAAATCGCCAAAAATAGGATCTCCTTGCAAAACTGAATTAATCTTCTCCCTTAATTTAAATAATGCAATTAATGTTCTTTAATTCATTTCGTGTATTACCTCAAAAAAAATTTAAAAATAAAATTACCTCAAATATTCATTTCGTGTAATGTGTAATTTTTTGTGTGAGTTTAATAATTTCTTTAACTTGGGGTAAAAAGACAGATAGACTCAAATAGAAACCATAAAAGACGAAGATAGATGAACACTGCTGTAATTCAGAATTCAAACCTATGAATCTGTGATCAATCACCTGGATTAATCTAGACCTGACCTTCAATTTATTTTTTATTTATTTATTTATTATTATTATTTTTTTTTTGCAGCTGGAGGTTGTATATTAGCATAGAGCATAAGATGAGTGTGAATCGTCAGATGGAAATTCATTACATAGACACTGGATTTCCTTATACTGTTACGGAGAGCTTTATGGATTTGTTTGAAGGCCTCACATATGCTCAGTCTAGTGTTGGTGTTTCTGATTCCTTTCATGATCAAGTAGATGAAATTTTCTACTTCTTGCGTTAATTTGATCAATTTTTTACTTTCGTTTTTTATGCTAGTTTCATAGCTAGTTTCCATCCTTGAACCAGCTTTGTGTTGGTTGTAGGTACCTCACCTAACATCTATGCTTGGACCAATACCAGTAGTACTTCTATTAATTTATTTCAAGTTGGTAGAGAACTATCTTTTTGTTTTGGTAGCTTATACTGGATCCTCAAGGCTAACCTAACCATTGCCGACATCAATTCTTTTGATTAAATACAATCAAATAAAAAAAAGGAATAAAAATTATATGCTTGGTGAACTTCTGGCAGTGTCATGTTCATAAAATTATTTAAAATAAAGAAACAGTATAGTCTATCTTGCCCCTTATCTTAGAATGACTTGCAAAATTTGTCCCAAATCTAGCTTTTGAAAGTTTTACGGAATAATACAAATTACAGACTTATATTAGCATGATCTTTGCGGACGACATGGTTCTAATTGACGAAAGTAAGGTAGTGGTTGGTTGAAAATTACAGTTGTGGCAAGAGACTTAGAAATGTTTTAGACTTAGTAGGACTAAGACCAAGTATATGAAGTGTGAGTTCAGTGGCGCTCGATCAGAAGATGGAGATGGAGTTTAGATGAACGAATAGTGCTTAAAAGAAACACCTTTCGATATTTGAGATCGATTCTACAGAGTGATGACCAAATTGATGAAGATGTTGGCCATAGAATAAGAGCGGATTGGATAAAACGACGACACGCATCTGGCATCCTATGCGACAAAAAGGCTCACAAAAGTTGAAAGTTAAGTTCTATAGGATGACGATCAGACTTGCAATATTGTATGAAGCAAAATGTTGGGCTAATAAAGGGCAACACATACAAAAGATGAGTGTGGTAGAGATGCGTGTGTTAGGGTGGATATGTGTGCGTACAAGAAGGGACTACACTAGAAATGACTATATAAGTGACGCGGTCGGGGCTGCACTAATTAAAGAGAAACTTGTTCAACATCTTTTGAGATGATATGAGCATATCTAGCGGATGCCTTCTATTTCACCGGTACGTAGTGGAGTTTAAGCCGCGTCGAAGACACAAGAAAAGATAGGGTCGATCGAAATTGACATGGAATGAAGCAGTAAAAAGAGACTTCAAAGCATGAAATGTTTCCAAAGAGTTGGCGTCAATTGGGAGTGCATGGAAGTTAGCGATCCACGTACCAGAATCATGATAAGACTAAAATTTAGAAGTTATGGTACAGTTGTACGACTTTAGTCTAAAATTAGAGGCGTAAGATGCTCTAATTTATAGAATAATTTATTATTATTACTGTTATTATTAGTATTATTATTATTATTGCTATTATCATTGTTATTAGTATTATCATTATTATTATACTACTACTTCTATTTTATTATAATTTTACTATTTATTATATTATTATCAGGAGCAGATGCAAGTAAAGCCAGGGGCAGTGCCCTTAGAATTTTTTTTGGCAAAGTATACCTTGTATATTCTACAATTCGCCATTTTTTTAAAATATGCTTATAATTTGAAAATGTGTCTCCCCCCACAGGAAAAAAATTATAGATCTTGGCCTTTTCTAACGTAAATTCTGAATCCGACCCTAATTATTATTATTATTTTTACTGTTTATATTATTAATTTTTATATTCGTATTTCATTATTCAGATTGGATTTTATTTGTAGCCTATCCCGATTTGTTGGGACTAAAAGGCTTTGTTGTTGGTTGTTGTAATGTGGCGAAAAACACATAGTACATATTGCATGACCCAACCTTATGATGCTGCTGACATGACCTGACCTGACCCAACGCAACTTAGTATCATTACTAGCTGGTTCGTTTTCAAAAAATAGTATATGAATACCAATATACTTCTTATTTAGGTGAATATATATACTTAATAGTTTTGCTGCATTCTGGATGCTTATTACTGTTCTCTTCCTGATACTTACAATGTCATGATTGTCTTGCAGAATAATCCATATTGGTCTGTTATGCATGCAAACACATACAAGTATGGTCTTTCTGGGGCAGAGAGTAATTTTTACTACAGTTTTGACCATGCATACGATCTAAATGAGTACTCTCATAGAGTAGATGAAGGAAGGAGGGTTTGGGATAATCCTACACCCGTAACCAATATGGGCTCTCCACATGGCAGTCGAGGCCACAGTCCGAGTTCAAACTCTAGTTCTGAAGAACGTAAGAAAGCTATAATCAATTTTCAATATTTGTGCATAGGGTTCTGAAACTCGGATTCGGAATCGGAATCGTTTGTTTGATTGCCGAATCGGAATCGGAATCGGATGAATCGGCCGGAATCGAAAGAATCGGCTCGGTAACTCGGTTTTTTTGGCAGAAGCCTCGTTTTGTAGACAAAAAAACAGAAAAAATGATAAACATAAATAAAATTGCGATTTAAATGATTTATTAGCTTGTTTGGGCTCTGATTCGCTTGTACTACTATGGTCTAGCTTGTTATGAATGAATTCGGTTCTCACCACGGGTCGTACGACTCGTTCCAAACTCTTTTAAGTTTAAATTCGAATTATTTCTGTTATTTAACTGTTTTAAAATTGATTCAAAATCTGAAAATTATTATAATTATGTGAATTTAGTTGTATGAATTTAAGTTGATTGAAATTATTTTATTTAAATGTTATTCTTATTTGTGAAAATTTTGTTGTATGAATTTAAATTGATTGAAATTTTTACGTGATTAAGTAGTTTAAATTTCACGGTTTTCACAGTAAAATACAAAAAGAGTAAAAAGCAAAAAATGTAAAATGTAGAGGGCCATCTGTAAAACTCGGTTGACTCGGCCAGGAATCGGTTGACTCGGCACTATTCATCCGAGTCATTGGGTAAAACCCGCACAGACGTGGGAATCGGGTGAAACTCGGGTTGGACCCGGCCGATTCCGAGTTGACTCGGCCGACTCGGATCGGAATCGGCCGAGTTTTAGAACCAGCATAGGTTGTATTGGTTTGTTTCAAAATTAATTTCCTTTTTTGCTTTTTCCTGTTCCAATTGCAGGTACTAGAGGAACTCCAAATTCAAGTAGCCCTCAGGTGCAGGAACTATTTTTTCGTATTATAAAATAAAATGTATTTTTTGTTGTTGTTGATGTTATGGGTGAAAATGTTACTGGTTGATCATTTAGTTTAAAATGAATATTTTTGGACATCGTTGCTTTAATTGACAAAATATTAATCTTTTTCCTAGCAGGTTATTTGGGAAGACCATATTGACCCTGATAATATGACATATGAGGTTCGGCCTTTTACTGATCTCTCTCTCTTTTGTTTCAAATGATTTTACCAATTATTGTATTGCCTCTTTATTCTGCGCTCCTGTTTTGTTTATTAAGTTCACAGAATTCTTTGTTTCATGCTGATGAAATAGAAATAATCATTTTGATCACCCATTTTGAACTTTTATAATAACAGGAGTTGCTTGATTTAGGGGAAGCTGTGGGAACTCAGAACCGAGGTATGTCGAAAGAACGCATCTCTATGCTCCCCGTATCCAAATACAGGTGCAGTTTCTTCACGAGGAAGAAATCACGAAAAGAGAGGTGATATTGCTTTTTACATGAATCTTCTACATTGATGTTTTGGCTGTTTTAGAGTTCTGAAAGAGTTAATTTTAAATCGTGAGTCAGGTGTGTGATCTGCCAGATGGATTATAAAAGAGGGGACCGGCAAATGACTCTTCCGTGCAAGCATGTTTACCACGTGGATTGTGTGACTAGATGGCTTACCATTAACAAGGTTAGAAAATGGAATACCCCTTCCAAATAATTTTGAACATCTATACTGGTTATCCTGGGCACCAGACATATCAGTATCATGCTAGTAAACAAGTACAGTTCCTATACACAAGTTGATTTGGTTTTTGTCATTGATTTCTGATTTCTGTTAACCTGGGCTGTTCTGATTGAATTTTAGCATGATTGGACATCAGTGTTTGTTCGTTCATACCAGTATTCTGGTAATGATTAGTCGTAACGGGTTATACCTGGTAGAGCTAATGTGTAAACCACTACCTATGTATTTTATGTTATTATTATTGGTTGCTCTACTAATGTCAATGTACTTTGTCTTACAGGTGTGCCCTGTGTGCTTTTGTGAGGTCAATGTACCTGAGGAATCAAAAAAGCACTGAAATTTTTCATGAGTTCTTGAGGTCCTCTATTGACTTTGAATACATAAGAATTGTCTGGTTAAACCTGTGTTCATTATCTGTTTTAGAAAAATATCATTATAGGTTGTTAGGTTTGCATGCATATGGGCTTTGGACAATTGCTAATAGAATAGTAGTGCTAATGTGTAAGACTCGGTTTGTTTTCTTATCCAAAAAGAAATATCTTCGAGTTTGTTCGATACAACCCTAAAAATGCATATATTTCTTTTTTTTTCTGATGAGGTTCAGTCAACAAAAATGGATCTGATGGTGAGCTGTAAGCTGGTTTTAACTCCTCCCTTCTTCTTTCCGGTCAAACTGCATTAAGCACTGTCTCTCGTTCAACAACAAAACCTATTTCTCTTACATTTTTAGTATAGTGGTTCTTTTTTTTTTTTTGAGAAAAAAGATGGAATCAAACCCCATTAGTTTTGCATGTTTTTGTATATTGTTGAATGTCTACCTGTGTGTATTGAGATTAGGGGCGTTTGAAAAGCTCGTGGTACGCTTGAGATCGACTCGGAAAAAGCTCGTATAAGTTCGTTTGTATTTGACTTGTGACATGATAGGCTCGTTCGTATTTAGTTTGTATAGCTCGTATTACTTCTCAATCTTGAATAATCTCAATCATAATAACTTGATTCAGGATATAATATAATATAATGTAAATTAATGATTTAATATATTCATTCAATTGTTAATGATTATTGATCTATTTTATAAATTTTGATTTTAAACTCTTAATTTTTTTATTTGTGTAATGAAATATTTCTAATTTGTATTTTTTGTCAAAATTTTAAGTTATTAAAATGATAAATATATTATTAAATAATAAGATAACAAAAGTTCACTCGAGATTTGTCTAAATTTTTTTTACTGGTAACTCGCTCTAAATCAAATTAAAATGATTGTTTTGTAGTTCGTTTAGACTCATTTTCAGTTTCTGAATCAGTTTGATTCGATCCGTATTTTCATGAACTGAGCCAACTCGAATTGACTCGTTTGTAGCCATAATTAAAACCACTTCTAGAAGAGAGAGCAGAAGTATACTAAATGCAGACACAAATGCGCTTACACGGTTACACCTAATGTTGACGACACCTGATGCTGAAGACGTCTGTTTTAGTTTTGAGAACATTAAATTGTAAATCTTCAGGAACAATATTTAAATAGAAGTTTTATACATGAGCTCCGGAGGCCGCTCTGAAATAGATATAATAAGGATTACGCACAACAACAAAAACAGTCAAGCACGCTTGTGATAAATAATAAAAAAATAAATCTTGTATTTTTAGTTTTTTACTCAACTTGTATTAATGAATAATAAAAAACCTTCTTTGCTGTAATCTTCAGATACACCAACCAATATGATTCAAATTTATAACTAAACTCATTTGAATTGCATGTGCAACTGCGTCTTTTCTTCAATACCCGGTCGAATTCAGAGACAAAGCACAAAGAGCAGATAAACAAGCATATTAATTGCCAAAAATTATCAGTTAAATTATGTTCCAAGTTAATTTCTTCATTTTAGTGCCTAATCATGTTCAGGAAAAACAAAGTACAAAACAGAACGAGCAGTCGAGCACCTTGTGTATGTTACATTTATTGCAAAAGCACAGTCCATATTTGTTGGGCCTGATGGATACAACAAGTAAAAAAGCCCATCTCTTATCCAATGTCAACTGACACCTAAACTATTTTGAATGCTCAGCTAAAATGAAACTTTTTCTCCGCAGAAATAATTTTTTATCTGAACTTTTGAATTAGGGGAAATTTTTTTATTTGTCATCTCAAAGTTAGAAAATGATCAAGTATCATCACAAACTTAAAATTTAATAAAATATTACAAAATTTTCAATAAAATTAATTTACCGTCATTACCATCATTTAAATTCAATTTAAAAATACATTTTCTTCAATACCTCTCCTCTTCCCTCATTACTCCTCCTCTCCCACTTTCTCCTTCTGACTAGTGAAAGTTTAAAGGGTCAGGTCGGACTTTACAAGGACCGGACCTAGAGGGCCTACGAAAGGACCGGATAAGAATCGAATCTAAATAGGGCTTAATAGAAGCCGGGTAATAAGGCATTTGTTCTAACGAAATAGGTCCGGCCCCTCTAAGGCCCGACCCTTATCAGGCTCTTGGGGTTGTAGAGGACCAGATAATAAGAGCTTTGGTCTATTTTTTAATTTTTTTTAATTGTGAAATGTTTACTAATATTTATATGAGGGGCTGGCGTGGGTCAAGGTTGCTGAGGGTCGGATCAGAGCCGGACGGGGTCGGGACTTGAAAGGGCCGAATAAATAGGGACCTGTATTTTTTGAAAGAATCTGATCCTTCTAAAGTCCGACCCTTTCAAAATCTTACTAAAGACCGGATCTGACATAGATTTTACAAGAGTCGGGCTGGAGGCCGAAGGCTTATAGCATATCACTACTTCCAGGGGCGGATGTAGGTGATCTCACGGGGTGCAAGTGTCCCCCTGAAAAAAAATTTGCAAAATAATTTAGTGTATTTGTGCGATTTTTTAAATTTTTTTGCGAAATAATCATGTATATTTGAAAATTGTGTTATTTTGCCTCATCTTGAAAAAAAATTATAAATCACGCCTCGTTGATAAAAATTCTGAATCCCGACTACTTTTGACCTGCAGCCTCTCTGCCAGCTTCGTGAAATATAGGAAAATTTTTGACCTGCAGCCCCTCTACCCCTCCTTGGTCAACAACTTCGATGTTTCCACGACAAGTTCGAAGAACCTTTCTCGCGAAAGTCTTGAAGACACTGTTGGCGCTTTGTGCAATCACACCAATCGCTTCCCTAGCGAGTGTTAAGTTGTGAAGCACTTGATTAAACAATTTAGTTAGTACTTTATGTTTTTTAAAGTTTAAATTGAAGGAAAAAAGGCAATGAATTTACCGTTCGTTGCACAACTTCGCCTTGCAGTTGAAGGTTCGCTCAACTCCACGCCCTTGATGTGCAATCGGGTTGAAGGCATTTCTTGCGGTTGTACCTCTCCAGTAGATGGTGCGCATGCCTTTCCGGTTGAATCATGCCAAGTAATGGTCCCAAGGGCCGTTCATGAAACCGTTCCCCAAATCAGTTGTATTGGCCAACCGATTCTCCCAAGTCTGAATGTACCCCTCGGATAAATCTCCCAATCACGCCCCTCAGATTTTTTGTTGTGGCATACCTTATGAAGGCACTTGCAATCAGGAGGTGACAATGGAGGTGGCACTTGAACTTGGAAAGATAATTGCCGCGCGACTCTAGAATGACATAGACCCGGCCTTTGTCTCCATGATGAACGTTGGCTACATTTCATAAAAATGTGTTTATTTCTTAAATGAAATTAGAATTACACAATTGGAAAAAATAACAAGATGGCTATATTTACCTCGTCATAAGCACGGTTGGATGCATGTGTTGGATTCATAGCTCGTAGAAGAGACCCAACGTACGAAATCTCACGTGGAGGCGACAAATCGCCTTCACCGCGACCCCCGCTCCGGCTCGGCCTCGGCCTCTACCACCTCTACCCAAGTTTCTTGCCATTACTATATTAACACATATATTAACATATATTCAATTAATAACTAATTTATTTGTCGAAATGGGTACAATACCAATTTTATATCAATTTGGTACAAACAATAATAACCAACAATAATCAACTATTTCTTGGTACATATATTAACAAATATATGTTTAATAACCAACAATAATTGAACATGCAATACACAACAAACAATATAGCCAATAATCAACAAATATTCAACAAATAATCAATAATTACCAATAATAATATAAAATTCTCACAATATTGTCAATAATCTAAATCAATCACCAATGATCTACTACAATCAATTATAATCAACAAATACTACCAAAAAGCTCAATTATTAGCCATGCAACTACCATGACACAATTTTTCAAAAAAACCCTAAAAATTCTCACAATATTTTCAATAGTCTATATCAATCACCAATAATCTACCACAATCAATAATAATGAACAAATACTACAAAATAACTCAATTATTAGCCATGCAACTACCATGAAATGATGATTGGAGATCAAGGAGAGAAGAAGGAGATCAATGAAGCAACTATGGAGAGCAAGGAGAGGAGAGGGAGAGAAGAATTGACCAAAAACAATGAAGGAGATGGAGAGGTAGAGGTAGGGAGTAGAGGGGGCGAAATTGAGAGAAAAATATGGTTAGGGGCGGGTTTGGAGGAAGAAATAAGAAAGAAAGGGAAGGGAAGGAGTTTTATGGCAGCACACCTTAGGGGCGCGACTAATACATGCGTCCCTAAGAAATTAACTAAAAACAACTCTCTGGATGCGAGATTTCAGTTGTGTACCAAAGGGGCGCGACTAATACATGCGCCCCTATTTTAATTCACAAAAATGGCCAGCAGGGGGTTCGAACCCATGCCCTCACTCAATCCAGCGCCTCCAACCAAACCTCCCTTGCCACTGGACCAATCGTATTTCTTGTAAAGTGTATAACATCTCTGTTATTAATAGGGTTGTAAGTTTTTCAATTTTTTAACAAAAAAACACTTTAATATATTATTACTTCTATTTATAATAACCATATTCCATATGTTATAAATACTATTATTACTTCTATTTATAAAAATATTTTAATAAATAATATCACAAAATATTTAAATATTTATTACTACTTATAATAATTATATTTAATAACTACTTATTACCATATATTATTAATACTATTTATTATTTCTAATATTTTTATTTAGTACTATATTATTAACTAATATTTATTAAGATAATTATTACTGTCATAATTTGTAATACTATTTAATAGTAGTAATTATCAACATATAAATATATAAATAGTATTTTGTAATACTAAAATAACTCTAAACCCCAAAATAATAGTATAAAAATAGTAACTATAAACTTACTAATATAAAAATACTATTTTTAATACTAAAATTATTTATAATAGTATTTTAGTAATTACTTAATTATTAAAAAGTGTTTAAATATAAAAAACTAAAAAAAAATATTGTACAGCCTGTCAGGGGCGCATTTATTAGTCGCGCCCCTAATATGTAGGATCCACATCAGCAAAAGAACCTGCAAATTGCCTTGAATTCAGGAAAAAATCGAATCTATTTAGGGGCGCAACTAATAGTCGCGCTCTTGACTCTCTGTGCAATTTTTAAGATGCCTCTGACCCTATCTGTTAAAATTTATTCGGCCTTGGCCCTCTATGAAAAATTTCCTGAAATGTATACTCCATCCAATGCCTTCAAATTCTAGGTGAATATGTGAAGGCGCTTGGCCCCATCTTGCATGAGAAGGGAGTCGATGTGTGCCTTGCATTATTACAACGCACCATCAAGGATCAGGACACAGTTGCACTGTTACTATCAGAGGTGCTCAAGCTCATTAATGCTCTTGTTGCACACAAGAAATTTGCAGCTCTGTTTGTGGACCTTGAGGAGGGCTGTTTCCTGGATCCCCCATTTTCATCATCTTGTTTTCAAAATCTGAAGTATCTCCAGCTCAGATATGTATCGCTAACCAATGAAACTATTCCTTGTCTGTTAAAAACGCTGTGTGCTTGGAGATTCTGAAGCTGCTTGATTGTTTTGGGGTTGATCTTGTGCGTGTTTCTTCAATGAGACTCCGCAAATTTTCGCTCAAAATTCTATGATTTTCAGACCGATAGGATCATAATTGAGAATGCTCCAAATCTTCAGAACCTGATGCTCGGAGAAACAACAACAATAACAAATTGCCAGAGCTTCATCATCCTGCATTCCTGCATGCCACTAAACTTCAGCTGCTTGGTTTTGTGGATCTAAGAGCTAGATTTCCTCATTTCCCCGATTGGGCAATTCTTCCTTCCGTTATAAGGATTCTAGACTTCTAGTATAGAGGTAAGTAGCTTCTTTTAGTTGCGAAAAATTTAGATCATAACACAGCTTTTGTATTGGTTTGGGTACTGCTGATGTTTGTATTGTGGACAAAAGTACTTGTGTCTTTCATTGGGTTTGTAGGGAGAGCTATAAGAACTTGTGGCTTTCATGGTATTGTACGCTCTATCTATTATATATTTATTACACTGAGAAGACAAAACACAATACTAGATTGGTCTTTATATTTGTGCTCATCTTTAACTATATCATCTTATGTTTATGTCTAAATGTATCTTTTTCTGCTCTATCATTGTTTGACGATTTCTTCTGAACAGATGCCAGTTCTAATTGATGTAAGGAATGTCTTACCATCTGTTAAGGTACTGGCAATTAGAGTAATGTTCTGTGACGACAGAATGAGGGAGCTGCTTCCGTCCTTCCTGAGATGTTTCCCTCATCTTTTATCCCTTCAAATTATGGTAAATCATTTCATATGTAAATGAGAAATCATATATGTTTCATGCAGAAATCCCTCTTTTGATTCTTGTTTTCTTTATTATTCCAGCTTGTTGGTATACTTCCAGGAAGGGATGACAGTCAATGGGAAAAGAAAGGGCCCTTTGATTTTGTTACAAAGCAGTAACTATCAAATCTTTTGACAAATATCATTGGGATGTAGAGTTTGCACGGTTTCTGGTGTTAAATTGCCAGGTGCTTAGAAAGATGACCCTTCTTTGTTCAGAGAGTGTGACTACAAAATGGAAAGAAATGATGAGGTAAGCACAATTTCAATCCAGGAATAGACATAAATGCTAGATATTAATGGACTTTAATGAATTTTAAAATTCAGGGGTAGGCAAGTTGTATGGTGGATCTGCCAGTGGTTATAGACCGGTAGGATTTTCGTAATCCGAGAACTAACCCTCAAGTTTGAACGGAATCCTGTTTTCTGTCATCTCCTTTCATCCCCTCTACACTGTGAATCACTTTAACTATTGTCTCTGAGTTTCTGCTGATTTCCTGACCATGTCCCCCTTCAGTCTTTCCAAATCTTACAGAATTGAGACCGTGCTGTGTAAAAATAGCAGTGATTTGTTCCAAATTTTGCTATCTTCATCCAATTTCTTGAGACATTACATTTACTTTTTCACCTTTAAGGCTTTTCCTGTTGTGTCTATAAGTTCACCAAGGCTTATTAGGCTTGTCTGGTACTGCCCGAAGACAAAAGAGTTAATTATTGAACACGCACCCCAACTTGAATGTTGATGTTACATGAGAACACAACAATTTTGAAGGTCAAAGTATATATGATTTATGGTATGTTGAATCAGAAAATTCATTATAAAATACTATTTGTTAGTTAATTAATAAGAGATGTTGTAATGTGGACTGCATAGTTAGAAAGAAATATATACATAGTTGGAAAGAAATAATATATACATTTTTAACTATGGCAAAGCCTCCACATCATAATTGCAAAATTTTAAGGGTGCGTTTGTAACACATTTTCTTCCAAAATTAACTAGAAGAAGAATAATTCCGAAAGAAAAAAAAATGTCAAACACCATTGAAATTAAGTGGAAGTAGGTGATGAAAAGTGGAATAACTTTCTTTCATGTATATGATGGAAGAGCGTCTCTTTTCGAACTGGTGTCATGTATTTCACATTTTTATATATTTTTTTTTATTTTTCTCTCTCATAGAATTACTTCTTATTCCTAATTATTGGTATCAAACACGACTGGAATAAGAGAGAAGAAAGTAGTTTTATTCTGAAATAATTATCTTCCACTATTCTGGAAGAAGAGCGGAGTATCAGAGCACCATAAAAGTCTAGGTATGCAGATTATACATTTTAATACCTTTTGATGCAAAACTAGAAAAAATGAAAAGAAACTTTTTGAAACTAACAGTCATGGTGTCATAAGATGTGGAGGCTTTGCCAATGGTAGAGATGGTACAGGACCTTCAGGTGGTATAGAGGAACCGTCAGGTAGAGAAAGGTCACCATGGGTTTCGAAAGGAAATTGATCATATATCTGTATCTTCGTGGTAGTATGCTTTTTTTTTTTTTGAGAAGAGGTGGAGTCTTTGCTCCAAATCAGATTCAAATTTTGATCTAAAATTCTTCAGAACTGAGTTCCGAACCTGCGACATTTTTTTGGAAGAACATTGCTCTTAACTACTAGATCAAGAGCTGGTTCTTGTTGGTTATATGCTTGATAGTTATTATCAGGATAGGACAAAATGTCTAGTTCTTTTGCGATGTACTTTTATTCTATATTTTGATATTTTAAATGTTTGATATCAAGTTGTCCTTAATCTATTGGCTAAAGCAACTTTCTCTGTGTGGAAGTCGCTGGATTTGAAATTCTGTGGAACAAAATAAATTTCTCTTATGTTCAAAAAGAAAAAAGATGTTTGGTATCATTTTGTGATGGGTTTTCATGCTCTGTTTGGGTACTAGAGATGTCTTTTTCAACTATTAAGGATAAGTAGTCTAGATGTTAGTTTTAGTTGTATCTTGCAGCTTCATTCAATTTCAATGGAACTGGTGCGCTCTCAATTTTCTTGAGAAAAGTAATATACAAGGTGTTTGATGGGATGTTGTGGAATCCGTATCTTCCGAAATGAACAAATACTCCCGTAAAAAACACAGCGGATCGGCATTATGCCGTACTTTAGCGGGCAGAGAATTTAAAGAGGAGCTGATTTTTTCTGCTGACCGTCCGTGGGAGGTAATCAGGTGATGTAAATTCATGTTCATGTATGTCCGTATGATTGTTTCTTTTTTATTTCTTGAATAAGTTTTATTTTTTTATAACTTATAAAAGTTTCTGAAACTTTCGACCTCTGTTACTAAAAAATGCCTCTTAATGAAATAACAAAATGACTCTTAACAAAATGCGAAACTACACCCATCTGCTTGGCCATTTGGGAATACGCTGCTAAGCCGGTTTACATTTTGGGTATATGCTAGCAGCATGTGCTTGGCAACCAATGAAGCTGTCATCGTTCAAACAAAGGTTTGGTACACGGATGTGTCAATGATATGTTCCTTGAAGAAACGCTTATCATTTTTCGCCCGTAGTTCTGATCTGGTTTGTGACATTAGAGCTACTTCTTTTTATTTCAAAAACCAACTATGGTTGAACACTTTTAGCGTGCTGATCTTCCACAATATAAACCGTGTCGATTGAAATGAGAATGAATGAACTCAATCATAAGAATATAAAATATTGGAGCTCTCTCTCCAGTTCACATAGCAGACCCGGGCAGTCAGGACGACCGCCCTGACCCCAAGCTCCAGAGGGCCTCAAAATAAAAAAAATGTTATGTATAAACAAGAAAAAAGATATTTCGAGATTAATGTTCAATACGGTTAGGATTGTCAACGAAACACGTTTTGCATATTTTAACATTTCGTTGCGTTGTGACGTAATGTTAAACACAAGTGATTTTTTGTTGCAAGAGGGTATTTGTAGTGGCGGAGCCACGTTGCTCCGGGAGTGTAGCTGCACCCCTGAAAAAAAATTCAAAAATGACTATGTATTTGAATTCTTTTTTTCATAAATGACCATGTAAATTATTTTTTTCTAAGAATAACCATCATTTCGAAACCCCCTGAAAAATATCGTAAATCTTGAACCCCCTGGCGATAATCCTGGATCCGCCCATGGATATTTGTGTGATCGTTTCGTGCGTTTGACAACCCTAAATATGATGAGTCTGGAGCAATTATTTGATTTGACTTGAGCTCACATATTTGCAATGTGCAATCGAGTTTGAGACATGTATATACGTGGCCCAAATGAATTAGGAGTTGCATTTTTTTTCTATTGTATTCAGCGTCTAGAGGAAAGAAGTTTATAATAATAATTTTACAAAGTCCACAAGCTAGATTTTGCAAGACAAATCAGTAATGAATTTGATGCGACGATAAAACAAATCATGAAATGAATGCGTTGCTAGAAGCTTCAAATTTTATTTCAAAATTTTCATTAAACTAACAAATTATGCATAACTGACTCTGTCCATAAAATGTAAGAAATTAAGTAAAAACAAATAAAAATTACAATAAAATAAAATACTTAGATTTAGTTTTTGACTTAACTATGATTAAGTTATAAATATAAAAATAATTCATTACAAGTCATTTCAAGTCATTTCAGATGAAATGTGATTTAGATGTGTTATTTGTGCAAGTACAAAAGTATAAAAATTAGTTTATCAAAAAACATGCAAGAAGCATCGTTTGATATGTTGATCACTTCATATATTTTATTGAGGAATATTGATTTTGTGTCTTCTATTTAATTTATATGGCAGTGTATAGTAATAAAAAAAAATTTCTATACAAACGATTTAAATCTCGGATCTCAAATTCCTCAGGACCGGTCCTGCCAGTTCAATTAGAGTAGTATATATTCATATCCATTTTCATCCCCAACGAGCGGGAAGACAGAATTTCATTCTGCCAAAGCATGGTATTGTTACGCGAAGGAAGAAAATTAGATGTCAAGAATGATCATATAGATAGATAACTGGACACGCCATTAACAAACAGTTCGACATATCATTTGCAGAGAATCAACTATAACCATGTATGATGTATCCAATGGAGAGTGTCGGATTTGCTGAGTTCCAGCTCAGAATGAGTACAATGATCCCCCACAGCATGCAGATCCAACATCTCTCAGTTTTAATTTGAACAAAATTTAGACCACAACTAACAAAATAAAAAAATTCTAAAGAGCACACACCTTGCATGAACAGTAATTAACAAGAAGTCTAGGCGTTACTTTATAGACCATGCCATTAACCAGCTAATGTCAGTATTGAGATAACCAACTAACAAGATGCTTTAATAAAGTTCACATTTGGGTTAATTTCATTAGACTGGGAAAGGTGCTACAAGTCTACAACATACTTCCCATACTATATAATTCTCTCCTAAAGCAGGATATTATTAGTCAAAGTGAATCAAATCAGAGTCTGCCACTACATTGTAACCGCATCATAGATTGCCACAACTAAAAATACCCAAAAGTTACATCATCTAAGCCAGCATAACCACCAGAATCATCAATAATTTGGGATATGGTGGAACAACAGCGGTGCCCACTCACAGGAGTCGGAATCAATATCAGAATTACGCAAAAATACAACCATGAGATTTGTAGAAGCACGGTTTTTAAGGCGTAACTCGCGACGCTTTGTTTTCTCCCAGGTAGGTGTCAGCTTGTGCTCACAAATGATAGCGATCCTCTCAAGGACCCGTCCATGCTGGACAACATATCTCAGAAACTCAACCTCAGCTCTCAGCCCGACGAAATTGATCATGCTTAGAGATTTCAGATGCAATTCCAGGAAACTTAATGGAATTTGCTGCTCCCAGAAGCCTACATCCGGGCCTGGTCCAATAGACTTGGTGCACTGCAACCGACAGTAATTGACAAATAACAATAACAACAACAACAACAACAACAACAACAACAACAACAACAAAAAGAACAAAGCCTCTAGTCCTCAATAACACGAGGGGTTTTCTTCAGGAAGGTTGCCAAAATTATTTTTACTTATTCAAACGAGTCGCTTACAGGAAAGGCAACTATTCTTTCCTTTTTTACATTTGGCGCTCGACTGTGGTTTTTAATTTAACTCTCAAACTTGTTATGTATTTCTTCTTTGGAGGGCACTAGGTTCAAACATTACACTGAAGCCACAATAAGGGATCAAGCAAATCAGGATTCCCTGTAAAGGCACCGTGGAACCACCTAACCAGCACCTAAATTAATACCAATAGGTGGCCACGTTAAGAGCAGGAGTCTGTGCTTAAGTAAAAATAGGCATCTCATGAATTAGAAGGTGAAGTGTTCATAGAATGAGAAGCTTGTACCTTAATATCCAAGGTTTCAAGGAAAGGAAGACATCTTAGCACAGAAGCAAGCAAGGAGCACTTAAACTCATTACCAAAACCAACCAGAATAGCAAGTTTCTTAACAGTAGGCAGCTTATTACATTCATTCACAGACATTTCATACTGCCACCCAAAAAGAAAAAGAATTAACAAATGTTAAACAAACAGATTGAGAAATAACGAACTAAGTGTATGCATATCATCAACTCCATAAAGAAAGGATTTTACCTTATTGTAAGGCTTGGAGAACGTGCTACCAATCCGCATAGTTGCATCCAAGGATAAAAAACCTAGCACCTCAAGCTTCTGTACATGTTGCACTGAAATTCTCGTGTAGTCTACCGTCTTTTCACCGATCCTCAACGATCGTAACTCAGGTGCATTTTCAATTGCCAACTGCTTTACATAGCTACTTCCGCACTCGTGAATTGTCAATTTCTGCAATTTAGCACAATTGATGCGTACATGCTGGAGACCAGTACAGGTTAAGAGCTGCAATACCTCAAGCTGTGAACATGATTTCAAAAGACAATGGAGGAGATCATCCCAAAGGAAAACAAATTCAAGAGTTAGCTCCCTGAGGTTTGGGAAACTAGAGTTCACAACAGGAGACGGAGGGAAGAAGCAATCGGACAGTGACACCTTGCACAGGCTCTGGCACTGAAGAAGAGAGGGCGGGATCCGGTAGCGTAACTTGCCTTGGTACCCAAAACTGAGATCAAAATCTCTGATTCCTTTACTGGTAAGGGTTTCGATCACAGCATCCACGTCGCCGTGTTCGCGTTCGCCGCTTTTTGCAAATTGGGAGATGCGAAAGCTATGGATCGGGCCCGGGTGGACAGAAGCGATGCGAGAAACAGCTTGAACGGTCCTGTAGCTGTCTACCAGATCGGAACTGATCGAGAAATCGTCGAGGTGGAGAGGGTTTAGTTTCCAGACATCACGCCAGCGAGAGGAGAGAATGCTGGTGCGAATCGCATCTCGGATTGGGAGGAAGAGGAGGATGGAGGAGAGGAGGCAGTCGGGAAGGTCGCTGATCAGGTCTATTTGATTCCAATCGGGGTTTTGAAGGGGGATTTGATTTCGATTTTGATTTTGACGGGGAACTCTTGGTGCGGGTACGGCGACGTAGCGTGGTTGCGGGTCGGAGCTCCGTCCGACCCGCCTACGTCGGGAAGAAGGTGCCATTTGGGATGGGAGGTAGGTGGTGATGATGAGGTTAGGGTTGTTGAGCGAAGGAAATTTCCTAGAGCTAGAGGCTTCCGAGGGGCCGATTGAAGAAGAAAGGTTTAAAGCAGGGGCTATTGTAAAAAGTGGAAGTAGGGAATTGGGGATTTATTCGGGTCAACTATTGTACCTCCTTCCAGTTTCTTTTTGGTTTTTGCATAGGAAAGAAATTAATTAGCAGAGGCCGGAGGGGGTTTACATTGTACCTCTTTAAATTTAAAATTTAAAATTTAAAATTTAGAAACACATTCATGGTACAATAAATTTCACCTTGAATGTTATATTTAGGCAAATTCCAAAATTGCATTCTCATGTTGACAATTAGGATACATCATACATCCATTTCTATAGTGACTTAAAACCAGAAAAATTGTTTTTAAAAAAAATACCAAAATTTATTCGGGTTGAAATGCTAATAACATTAATCAGAGAAAAATGCAAATTGATATTATCTGGTATATGGATTTGATGACTGGGCCGGCTTGTGTTCAGTATTTAATTAGCATTAATCTGAAGAGGTCGTAGAGAACAAAATAATTGACCAAGAATATAAATACTATTAAAAATATGCAAGTATAAAAAAAATTATGCAGGTTAGCATAATACTAAAAACACTTAAAACGTAAATTGACAACAAATATGACTTCATGTAAAACTAAAATATAATAGATAACAAGCATACAAAATATGACAGCTTTCATAAAAACAAAAACTTATAATTTGAGATGTCAAATTAAATCTGAAACAAGTAATCCACATCTTTTTTTTTAATAAGTGTAAAATCCACCTCTTCATTTTACTAAGCAAAATGAAGAAAGTTTATTACAGACTCAATCTAATGAAAAACACAATATTTTGCCTCTCTCCGTAGAGAGACACGATACCTAACACCATTCGTACTAGATCCTAGATCTGTAGTTATACGTTTAATGTGATAAAATTGAAAATATTAAAATCATTTATTAAATACGGAGTGCATGTTATTATGTAAGCATTCATATTTAAAAACTGAATTATTATTATACAATCATTTTTGAAGAAATTCGTAGGATATTAAAAAAGTTAAAAAGAAAAAGAAAAAATTAATTTACATGAAGAACATTTTCTGAACACGACTAGGACTGCAAATGAATCAAGCTTGAACTAACTAATTTGAGTTCGAGTTTGTTTTGAAATCAATTTCGAACTTGTTTGATTTGAAATAGAACAACATTCGAACAAACTATGTGAAGTCCAAATTTGATTTGATACTGATTCGATTCAAACATGAATGAATTACAAACTGTGAATTTTTATTGCAATCCGAACTTAAAGTTGGAAAAAGATATGATGAATAAGAGAAGTATTATCAAATAGAAGAGATCATTGAAGAGGGTGAAGAAAAAAATACTGACAATAGAGAGAGTGAGTGTGAATTAACTAGAGAGCAGTTGAATGAAGATGATGATGCTAACATTAAAAATGAATGAACCAGCTATCTCTAATGAAAAGAAATATGAAGTAGATAATGCAGTTGAGAAAGAAAGATTTTCTCAAGATTTTTGTGACCAACTATATAGTTCGTGAACATCATTCGAACGAACTGTGTCGAGTTTGAGTTAATTTGATACTAATTTGAATGAACTCGCAACATAGACTATATATATTAATGATTTCGATATTATATAACGGTTCAAATCTTCTCAAGATTCGAACTGTTTTAGTTCGCGAACAATTTCAGATGAATTGATTCTAATTTGAATTTGATTCAAAATAATTTCAAATAAATTTAATTCGATTTGAAATTAATTTCGAACTAAAATCGAACGAACTTTCGAATTTTTTCAAATAAAACTCTATGAAATAAGAATTTTTCTTACGATCCCTAAACGCAGACAACAATAAAATGATCTTCTCGGAGCAAAAATGCAAAATGATCTTTTCTCAGTAAAGTCTGAACCCGTTCTTGTGGTCTGATTTATGGTACGTGGGGTCGGGGTCGATGTGGTCCATGAAGACCAGTCTTTCGAACAAATATCTCCTGGTCTCCTACAATAAAAGTCTGAACCTGTTCTTGTGTATACGGATCAACTGTCAATATTCTACAGGATATTTTCTTTGGTGATTTAGCTTTCTGTTATGTCACAAACATGGTTTTAGTATACACCACCAAAAAAATGAACACAATGCTTATCCGCTTAAGGCATGGTGACATTTTCTATTTTAATATCCACATTTTTTCGTTTGAGCTACAGTACTAAGTTATCCATATGATAGGAAGAAAATTTTCTCCATTCTATGAGATTCTGAACTATCGAATTAAAGATTAACATTCGATTGTTAATTATATGATTCATGAATTTTTTTGTATTATTAATTAGAACTGTTGATTTTTAATTCGACGATTCAGATCCAATCTCTCCTCTCTAAAAAAAAACTACGAAGGAGCATTGAGAGTTGCGAGTGCTCCAAAAAATATAAAAATAAATAAAATAAATAGATGAGCTTTTAATTTAATAAGGAGAAAATCATCATTTTATCTTCAAGCTTTCAAATTAAAACTATATATTTTTTATTCTTAGTTATGCCAACTTAGTCAACATTTAATTAACAAACAGACTCAAATTTAAAATGGCTCAAATTTTGTAAATAGTAAAACTGATCAAATTTAGGAGAAAGGAAGAGGACCAAAATAGAAGTTTAGAGATCAAATTCATCATCTTTCCAAATTACAAAGAATAACTAAGTATTTTTTTTTCTAAAGTTCAAGAACCAACTTTTTTAAGAAAGTTTAAAAACTAATTTTATTATTTTTTAATGCAATGATAAATCAAGAAAAATGAAAGTTTAAGATCCAATTTGATTTTAGAAAATGAGAAAAAAATGAAAGATTCATGAAAGACACTTACACACTATTGATTTAAGTGCATAAATTCGTTACACATTGATATTATTATATTATGAGAGAGGCTACTGTACTTTACAAAACACCAAGCAAACAGTACTTTGTCTTCGTATTTTCAATTTCAAAGTTCAAATGACAAATCCGAACCGTTAAACTTGATTTTCATATTGAAGACCAAAATTTACATTTTTAGATTTTTTTTTTTACTATATTTTATAGACGTGGAAATTATTCATATCAAATGGTCAAAAAAATGTTAGATTAACAAAATTTTCACCCTCTTTAAATATAATAAATAAATCTAAAAAACGTAAAAATCTGTCTCCAATGAGATTTTAATATGAAAACTAAGTTCAATGATTTGAATCGGACGTTTAGACTTTAAAATTAGAGATATGAAAGTGAAGTACCGCTTGTTTGGTGGTTTGTGAATTACGTAGCCTCGTTCTTATTATATTGATGAACGTGTCGTTTGCCGTATCGCCGAAACATTTTCCTTAAGAAACTAAAACTAACACAATAATTGTATTATTCAAAAATATCATTTAGATTATAAAAAAGGATGAATAAAGAAATAACATGCATCTCTTGTCATCGGCTCATATTGGGATATATTGGAGCAGAGTAGCAGACTGTCATCTAATATTTCTTTCTCACTTTGGCGTGGTCCGCGTGCACAACAAAATTTCAATGTGGAATAATTAATGAGCCGAGTTCAACCAGTTTTTTCTTTGTATTCTCAACCAATAAAATACTTTAAACCCCTACTTAGAAATTCGTTGGTAGAAGCAACCAAGAGTAGACCTCAACATATATACATATAAAAGGGTAAAATATCTTGTAACTTTGTAAGAGCAAATAGAACTAAAACAAGAGAAGAAGAAGAAGAAAGGAAGTAATGGATCAGCTCCGTTCATTTCTCCTCCTAGCTATCCTTGCTATCACTGTCTTTGTATCCTTGCAGGAGTCCGGTGCCGACGACCCGTTGATCCGTCAAGTTGTCTCAGGTGAAGAAGTTTCAGCAACACTTGGAGCCGAGGCACAGTTTCAGATTTTCAAAACAACTTTCGGCAAGTCATATGCCGATGAAGACGAGCATGACCGCAGGTTCAAGATTTTTAAGGCCAACTTGCGCCGGGCCAGGCAACACCAGCTGCTTGACCCCTCTGCAGAGCATGGTATGTAAGCTCATTTGATTGTGTTATGAAACTTTTTAGGATTTATTTTGTTTGGGGTGGTGGGGGTGGTTGCTGTTATTAAAATTGGATTTAATCTTTAATCACTTAACTTGATTTTCAATTGAATTCATGAAAAAAAAAATTGAATTCATGAGTGCTATCATCTGGATTCTGGTTTAGATGAACCCATTATCACTAGAAGCTGAAAGAAGATTTGATTATTATAAGATCCAAAAATGGGTTAGTATAAAACAGATGGAGCAACTTTCTACAACCTTAAAATAATATTGAGACTGAATTTTCCTATTTAAAATTGATTTCTGTTAATTAAAGAGTTTGTTGTATAATCAATAGGCATCACAAAATTTTCTGATATGACTCCGACCGAGTTCCGCCGCACATACTTTGGTCTCAAGAAAGGGGAATCAAAGAAGTTGAGGCAGGTGCTTAACTCAGTAAGTGATGCTCCACTTCTCCCAACTGATAATTTACCAGACGATTTTGATTGGAGGGATCACGGTGCCGTCACTGGGGTGAAGGATCAGGTGAGTCTGAGGCCGCGTTTTGGATTTCATAGTCATAAAAAAAGTCATCTTTTGGACCCTCTGCTGATATGTTGAGCAAACACCTCCCTTACGAAAAAATGTCTTATGCTATATAAACAAAAGGGAAGAATTGATTTTGAAATTGGGTCATCTGTAATACCTTTTGAATCAAGATGGTAAGATGTTGCTTTCTCGTATTGTCTGCAATCATACAACATAAATTCTGATCATCACATTGATTTATTGAATTTTCAAAATTTTCTTGTATTTTGTTGGTAATTATACATGGTTGTACATGTTTGGATTAGGGTTCATGTGGGTCATGCTGGAGCTTTAGTACGACGGGGGCCCTTGAAGGCGCCAATTTCTTGGCCAATGGGAAACTTGTGAGCTTGAGTGAGCAACAGCTCGTAGATTGCGATCATGAGGTTCGTAGATTCTCTCCTTAGACTTTTATGTATGCTTGAAGATTATTTCTCTTCATTTCTCTAATCAGATTGAACTTAATTACTAATTAATGACACAGGGTAGATATGCACGCCTCTTATGCTGTCCTGTCAACATCCATATATGAAGAATTGTATTATTAGTTGACTAATTTTTTATAAAACCAAAGAAAATTATTTCTGGGAAAACTCGTTTTCCACTTCTTATTAACAAAGTAATTAATTGAAAACTAGGTTGGATAGGCTTGTACTCTAATCCTGTATCATTAATTACCCACTTGTTGCACTGACCTCATTTGATTCTTAATGTATCTATATTTCATTGAAAAAAGCCATAAATATTTAATACTGTAACTGGGACCAAATAGTTTAGTTATGAATTAAACCAGAATGATAGAAGTATACTTATGACTGACAAGCATGTCCCCTACCAGGAAAAAAAATGGAAGATCAGCTCAGATAGTTTATTCTTTATTTATTTATATCTCAGAAACAGATTGAAATTTTCATTTTGCTGATAAAATATCAATCTTGTAGTGTGACGAAGACAACACTTGTGATGCTGGATGTAATGGTGGATTAATGACCACTGCCTTTCAGTACTTGAAGAAATCTGGTGGACTCCAAAGTGAGGCTGATTATCCTTACACTGGAAAAGATGGCACCTGCAACTTCAACAACAACAAAATTGTCGCTTCTGTTAAGAATTACACTGTGGTCTCCACCAATGAGGATCAGATTGCTGCCAATCTCGTTAAACACGGACCTCTCGCAAGTAATGTCATATCTTAAAATTGATTCGTGTGCTACTTGAATTCACATCCGGTAGAGTATTCCGTAATACGGAATATTCATCCAATGATCCAAATTAAATCAATATTTGTGTGTGGCGAATCTCGATGTAATGTGAATTATTGGATGACTATTCCGTTTTACAGGGTACTCTACCGGATATGGATTCGTGCTAGTTTGATAAGTAGCTAGGATAGGGGTCAAGCTCCTAGCATATAATTAATTCATTAGAAAAACAAAAACTGTTGAAGAAATTTCAGTAGAAATTTGATTGCGCAGTACCATAGATTAGTTTCAAGTACACTGTGATTATCTTGATTGGCTTTGGGACTAGATATATCAGAGCTCTACTGTACGTCTCATGGATTACAGATTTACAGTATACCCAAAATAAGGACTTGATGGTGCACCTTTTTATATATCAAAGAACCCTTGGTTATTTTTTCTTCTTTTGTTAGTACACATGCTTTTCATTCTTTGGATATTAGTTGACATCTTATTAAACATATGTTTTTTATTCCTTAATTTGCAGTTGGAATCAATGCAGCATTCATGCAGACATACATAGGGGGTGTATCATGCCCCTACATTTGCCTGAAAAACTACTTGGATCATGGTGTGTTGCTTGTGGGTTATGGGGCTTCCGGTTTCTCTCCGATCCGTTTTAAGAACAAGCCGTACTGGATCATAAAGAACTCCTGGGGTGAGAACTGGGGTGAGAGCGGGTACTACAAGATTTGCCGTGGTCACAATGCCTGCGGAACCGATAACATGGTTTCAACTGTGACAGCACTTACCACCAGTTAGAACTTAGAACGCATTACCAATTGTTATACCTTATTTAGGCTTTCAAATACTCCTGTAATTGTTGTGTAATGCTTGATGGTTCTGTGTGTTGTCTTAGGGGATGTGACAGACTATTTTGGTCACTGTATTTTAGGTAGGATTTCTGCCAACTAGATTGAAGTCCGTTATATTTATTTGGGATGGGTTGTACTTGGGGCATTGGAAATACACTTTCATCTGCTGTATATTGCAATTTGAATGAACCTGATGAATTGCTTGTTATACATTTTAAGTAGAGTTTTCCTTTTAACATTTATAACCGAATGTCAACAAGAGTGATAAATATCAAGCTGAAATGACAGAACCATATTTGTTCTAATTACAACCAAGTATAAATAATAAAAAAACACGTTTCTTTTATCTTAGTGACTGTACCAAATACTCAAGCTACCAAGCTCAAGAGATTTACGGAATAGCAACATGTAATTTTTTGACTGTTTCCTTTTATTCAACTTTTAGAAACTTGTATAACATGTCAGCCATTTCTATTACCTAATTCTAGAATATTTATAAAGTAGAAGCCATGTCATTATTTCATACGTACATCCACAATCATTTCCCCATGCCAACCATAAAATCTTGAAATATTATATGAATTAAGATATTTTTTCAACTTTTTGAACATTCTAATGCTGATGCTGATCCTCAAAATGAACTTTTCTCACGAAACCAGGCGAGACTCCCAAATTTTCTAGTGATACTACTCACCAGCTTCTTTGAACTTGACTTCTGTAGGATCTGTTTCATGTTCTCTTGACCTTTTTCCAGATCATTTAGCCGCATTCTCATCCTAGCAAGCTCGAGTTTCAATTCTCTGTTTTCTCTCCTTAAGTTGGAATAATTATCCCGAGGCGTCACTGCTCCGCTCAACACATGTCCATTAGTTACCTGATATGGGATTTTCTGGGGTCCCTCTGGGGTCGTGCAACAAAGGGTGTTTCTGAGTTTGATTTGCTCTATGTACAGAACTTGTACTACTGCCTGTACTGGAAGTAGATCATTTTGCGCTGCATGGGCAGTTGCTTCCTTTGACAGCTTTTGAAAATCAATTAGCTTGCAAAGCCGCCTTCTTTCAGCATCTGATAATCCTTGATGTGGCTATAAAGCAGAGAAAATTTGGAGTAATTTTGAAGTTTTTACTTGAGGAAGAAGCATGGGAAAGCTCACTCAATTAGGAAGGGTTTCATTATATCATAAGACCCAAGACAAACAAATCAAACAATAAAGTAAAAGAAATGCAACCTTTATGCAGACTCCAAAGAAGTTCTTTGAGCAAAAAGCAGTAATGATGATAGAAATTATCATTAGTGAATAGTTAGAAGGTAGCCATCTGGCTTGTTTTAACTTTGAAGTACCTAGAAAGCACTGCATACCTTGAGGTAAATATCAACCGCGCGATATAACCCATCACCAGTCTCACGTGCATATCCAGGCAAGGTATCTGCAACAGCAATAAACTTACCGGGACTAAGATTCGCATCAGGCGCAATTTCTGCCAGATAACTATCAAATAATGCTGCCACTTTCACCAGAACCGATTGTGTCGGCGGGTTGATACTCCCCTCGGAATCATAGTCATACACCAACTCACCCTCCTCACTGTCCTCCTGCTGAGCAAAATTCACCAGGATTCTGTGCACAGTATCGACATCGAATAAAGTTTCACCAGAGCATTTACCGGAAGGTATTAACAAATCATCTAATGTGGCCATGTCAAGCTGCACACCAATCCTTCTCTCAAGGTTCAATTTGCATGATATGTTACAGTCGAGCGTCACAGCTGACCGCAATAGCCCAAACAAGAAGCTTACTGGTACTGTGCATTTCTCTTGAGGTAAGAGAGTAGAGATTATCTCTATCACAATCTTGTTCTCATAACTGGGATTAATATTGTTGCTTGGAGTCCTCTTGAGTAATCTCTCGGTGTAATTCACTGAGATGTACCAATACTCTCTGGTCGAACCCCTCGGCACCTTATTGCTTCTATAACCTTCTGATACATGTCAATACGAAGTACTGACAGATCTTCTATCCACCAGTCGCCATTGCATTTTACTTGTTTATTCATGTGCAACCTGCCCGAGATACTATATTCCAACCGAGAAAAGCTAGAAGCCACCTGTTCAGCATAAGCCTTGGAGGCTATCGAGTTGACACACTTTTCAACTATTTTCAGTTCCTCCACTAAAGGAAGCAGGTTTTCGCACTGGTGTAGCACTTCGATACACATCTCCAGGCTCTTGCACACAACAGAGTCAAGATATGATGCTGAGCGAAGTGAGAGGTTTTCGTTTGAATATTCTTCTGACATATCCAGGTAGTCAGAGACACAACACAAGTGCGCAACATTGGCGGTGGTTATCTCAAAGTTTATGCCATAACAAAATTTTACAGCAAGTTCAAACGTGTCAATGCCACCAGGGACATTTAGCAGCTCTAATTTTATGATTTCAGCTTTTCTGTGCTCGGCAAGCAGTTTGCGTATTCTACCACACCTTGACAAGAGGGGAAACTGCATTTCAGCAGAAAAAAAAGCCATTGATTGTTAACCAAGAAGATAAGGACGTTATGTTTTTATATTTCAAGTTCCTTCTCTTAAAAGTCGGGAGCAAATAACTTTACAGTTTACACAATACTAATAACTCTACCAAGGGATTATAAAATAGGTCATGGTAATTTTATTAACTGTACAGTGCCTCTATGTGTCATGCCAGCCGGTTTATGTACATATACTGCAATGTCCAAATTTGATCAACCCAACTTCTAGTACTATTATTAATCATTATATTCTTCAACTTTTTCGAGTTAATTAGCAATTTAGCATCAACTAGTGCTTAATCGTTAGTTCAAATTAAAAGAACTAAGGCTGTGCTCAAGACGAAAATAGACGAAGGAAGGAAATGTGGGGAAGGAACGGGAAGGTAAGGTGAAAGGAAGGAAGAAGGTGGCGTCTCACCTGCTCCAGACGAGCACGAATAGGAAGGAGGGAACGAAGAAAAATGAACTGAGTTTAGCATCGTAAACTTCTCTACCCTCCAATTTGGAGGTAACAAAAATAGCCGATGAATGGAACAATTTAACCTCCTCCTAATCTTTCCTTCCTTCGATAAAAGATGCTGGAGCAAGGAACTCGCTGTTCTTCCTTCCCCTTCCCTCCCCTCCCCTCCCCTCGTAGATTATGGTTCTGGAGCACACCCTAAAAAGCAGCAATATAAAAGAAAGGTTCAGCATAAGTGTGAGATGGAACATATTAAAAATTACCTTGTGCAAAGCCAAGGTAATGCCATCTATTTCAATTGTAATATCACTTGGAACATCCGTTAGCATCCTGTACTTTCAGTTCCAAAAAAAAAAAAAAATCAAAGAACGAGCATCATAAATATACTCTATAATAGGTGACCAATGGTGAAGTATTGACAATACCATCATAATTTTCGAAAAAAGGGAATAACACAAAATAAATAATTCCCAAAATCGAATAAGTGCAAGGGAACATCACAAAATATTCAGCACTAATTAATTCAAATTCAAAACTAGGATCGCACCAGTTCGTGTGAGGGAGTGACGGAGAGGAACAAATGGGCACGAGAGCATGACGCTGGTTTTCTTCATGGTGGAAGAAGCTTCTATCCATGGCAGAGAGAAATCAAGAATGAAGAGTCAGAAGGCAAAAGTAACAACAGAGTAAAGGCAGGAAGAAGGAGACAACAAAGGGAAAGAAAGAGCAAATGTTTGTGGGGTGTTGTCATTCCATCGAACAGATGATGTGCAATCCATTGAGGTGTTGTAGGTAGTGGGTCGCGCAATGCAAATGCAAATGCAAATGCAAATGCAAATTCGTGCTTTGAAACAACATGCCATGTCGCTGGAGTGCTGGGGCTTTTTGTTGCTTCTCTTTTAGCTTCCTTTTTTTCTTTCGCCTTTTTCTTCTCTCTTTTGACTGTGTTTCTTTTCTAGTGCTTTATCTCAGTTTCAGGCTCCAGCACAGCAGCTAAAAAGCCTAGTAAAGCTAAGCGCAGTGCGAAGGCGTGAAAGAGGTGTAATTACTGCGAGTCGGAAACTATTTTTTTTTTTTTTTGCTTATTACCCTTTTGTTATTGTTATATGAATAGTAATATTTTTATATGAGATGTATTATTGTATTATCATTAGGGGTGCACAAAATACTCGTGACTCGTGACTCGCTCGTGTTCGGCTCGTGTTCGGATCGCTAACAACTCGTTCGTTAACAGCTCGAGTGTTAACGAGCCGAGCCGAGCCGAGCCAGCTCGTTAGTAAACGAGCCGAGCTCGAGCTGTGACAAGCTCGGCTCGTTTAAGTATCGAGACCTTAACGAGTTAATCTGGACCGTCGAATTGATTACCACCATCTCTAAATAGATCATTACCATAGAGAATTTTCATGATTTTATAATTTTATTATGTTTTTTTAATTATTTTGTCATTTTTTTCTTGCAAACGAGCTACAAACGAGCCAAACGAGCCAGCTCGAGCCTTAACGAGCCGAGCTCGAGTTGAGAGTTTCAGCTCGTGACTCGTTAACAAACGAGCCGAGTTCGAATTCGCCCCAGCTCGCTCGAGCTCGGCTCGTTTACACCCCTAATTATCATGTACTCTGGTCTCTATGCTTGTATTTGTCCGACATCTTTGATTTGAGGAGCGGATTCAGAAGTTTTAGGAGACAAGATCTGCCACTTTTTTCGGAAGAAAAAATGAATACATTTTTAAATATAATAGATTATTTTGTAAAAAATTCGATAAATCGTATAAATATATAAAATTAGTTTGCAAAAAAAAATTTCTAGACCCCCTGAACCTGCCTGAATCCCCCTGTTTTTCGTATAGGAGGTTGCTGGTTCGAAATTTAATTAAATTTTTTATAATTTTGAGAAATTATGACTTCATATTTTATTTGAAATAAATTTAGTATAAACACAAATAAGACTGTTCAATCAAAAGTTGTGAAACATATAAGCCAAATTGTTCTAATGACAACAACAACAATCAGTTTTTCGTTGTTGCCTTTCTCCTTTCCTATCAAGATAGATGGCGGCGTTCTAAATTTATTTGTCATATTAGCATATGGGAGTCTGTTCCAGCTCAAATGTAATATGGTGCTTTCACATAATTACTGGTAATTTTTAAAATCCACTCTTCATAAAATGTTTGAGTTTATACGTCTTTTTAGACATAACATGTTATTATTCTATGAATTTGACTTTTTTTTTCTCTTTCCTTATTTATATTGATTGTAATTCATATGTTATTTATCTCTCCTTCATTGAAATAATGATGTGTTTGTTATATCTAACTTATAGTTTAACTTTTAAACAAATTTATATTCCCTTATATGAAATATTGCGAACTTAATGGTATTATTATTGCATATATTTTCAATTTTATTTTTTATCAAAAAAATTGTTTCTGTATGAAATTTGTTAAATCTAAATTTCAGGACAGTCACTATCCACAAATTTAGCAAAAATAATATTAGGATGAATTCATTTTTTGGTCCTCAAATTTGCACTGGTTTTGTTATTTAACTTTTATTAGCAAGTGAAATTTAGGAAACAACTTGGTTTTCTTAAGAAAATTTATGGGCTACTTTATTTATTTATTTTTCAAAAATTGTGGATCTAATTGGTGCCAAAAAAAAATTAAGAAATATTGTGGCAAACATTTGAGGACCAAAATGGAGTATCATTTTATTATTATTATATATATATCATAGTTATAAATAGTTACAAATGTTGAGTGCATCGAACGAACACAATACAAAATACACCCAATATATCATTTACCAAAAGGAAAACAAACATAAATCTCCATATCATAGCGGTCGAAGTATGCGCATAGGTTATGATTCTTTTTGTAAGTGTGACTTCATGTTATTGATGAATAAGTGTTCAATTTACATATATGTCACTCTTTAAGTGTTCAATTAGGAGCATGTCATTCAATAACAAAAAAAATTAAAATATGTCGCTAAATTTTAGTGGGTGAATCTGTTGCTAGTCTAAACACAGTATCAATATAGAGATATCCCTTGATACTAATTTGCAAAACGTACATTCATATAACTTCAGAAAATTAATATCAAACAAGTATCAACATTATTGAAAAAGTGTACCCATAACAAGCTCTAATCACGATCAATAATCTAATTGAAAGAGTAATTTAGTTTCTATTTTTTAGTTAAAATTCAAACATAAACACAACTTCAATTCCGATATATTTTCTTACTTCGATCAAAATTACTAAAATTTGAAATTAAAACCGACTTGTCCATGAAGATTAGACTCCTAAGTACTACAATTGACAATTGTATACTTGCAACCTTAGTTTAGGATTAGGGTTAATTAAAACAACACATCAGCTATAGCATATATATGTCTTTGATGAAGGAAAAAATGACAAAAAAGAAAAAAAGAAAATAGAGGAAAGATAAAGAGACAAAGAAAGAAAGTCACTAGATGAGGCCAGCTTGGATGAATACTTTGACATTCTAGCTTGGTGGAAAGTCCATGTCCCTAAGTATACAGTATTGGCTTTGTTAGCCAAGGACATTATGGTTGTCCTGATATTTACAGTGCCATCGGAAGCAATATTTAGCACTAGTGGTAGAACATTTTCATCATTGAAAAATTCTTTGAATGATGAGAAAGGAAGCTCTCATATGTGCTCAGGACTGGTTGAGTTCTTCAGTCACGAGTAACCTCTCATTTCAGAGTTATTTCACTCTGTTAATATTTTTTTTCAGTTAGTAACTTACGTATTTACATTTCCTTCTTGTTTTTATGGAGAAAGTGATGGAGAAGTTGGTGATCCGTTATATCCCAGTGATGAAACATCAACATATCATTCCATCTTGTGCTAATTGAGGATGAAGCCTGAAAAAATGATCTCTTTGACTCATTGTCTCTCAAGTAGTGATCTTCAATGATGATGTATGTGTTTCACTGTTTTAGTTTCTTTTATTTTTTGTCATTGGCTGAGATAAGTCAAAACTAACAAGGTAGTTTAAGAGCTAGGTTGAGTACATAGGTTGTAATCTGTGTTGATTTCTATTATGCTTCGTGTTAGTTACAAATTGTTGCAAGTTGAAGTTGTAATGGATTGAACATGTAATATATATTTGATTTGTGAAATAAAAATTTTGTAATTTTCAGAATTTTCCCTATTTTTTATTCTGTTGTGCACCGTTAGTAGCACGTTAACCATTCAAAAAACTAAATGCTTTAACGTTTCTTGCGTTTAACTAAACGCAAACGTGAATACAAGAAAAAAAAATTTAAATGCGACATAAAACGCAAAAGAAAATCCCTACACTCTTAATACACAACGTAAAACGTAAGAGAGTATTTGCGTAATCATTTCGTGCATTTGACAGCGTTACTTACAACTATTTAATAGGTTAATAAAGATTGAGTAAAAATAAAATATGAATTTATTGGAAAATTTTGTTAAGAAATTACTACAAAAAAATGAATGTCAGTTCTCGTTGGAACCAAACGAATTTTGATGATAAAGTTAACAACATAACATAATTATTCAACTCTTGTACCATTTCTGAATTAAAAAAATGAAGCACCCGTGAAAATATGCATTGAGAGTTAAACGTGCCATTTAAACAAGAACGTCAAGTAGGAAGCACATATTTATCGACAATAAACTACCGTAAGATTTTATTGAATTAAAAGTGTAGTGTGAAGCACTTAAAGGCAACGGAATTGGCTTGCATTAATTATTAAAAACTGAACGTAACACATATTTACATCAAATTTACATTGCTTGCTCAGCTTTCATCACCTGAGCATATGGAACTAAAATAAAAAGCCAGTGAGACTAAAAGAAAAACTACTGAGTGCCAAGAGTAAATACCAATTAGCAATTATTTAGTTATTGCTAAGATAACTTGAACTACCAAAGATAATCAGAAAAATTGCTGATTAATCCGACTGAGATCAGTTCAGAACCTTCATCTTGGAGAAACCCTTGTCAGAAACTCAGAATGCTGTACAGAGATTAGTCTTCAAATCAAGGGATTATGAAAAATTGCTGATTAATCCGACTGAGATCAGTTCAAAACCTTCTCATCTTGGAGAAACCCTTGTCAGAAACTCAGAATGCTGTACAGAGATTAGTCTTCAAATCAAGTCCAGCCGGCGCTGGTACAGGCCCACATATCCGACTCCTCTTTGGCTCTGATATCTCTATACGTGATATCCTAGCTGTAAGGGCATCAATGAAGTCACATTCCGCCGCATCACGTGACTCTTGACTCGACTCCCCGTCATAGGACTCCTGACTTGACTTGTAGTACTGTCTTCTGCCAATAGGCATAACTGCTGCACCCCTCGGTATGTGGTTAACAGTCTGCAGATTAGTGCAACTAGCAAAACTATCTCCAGTAACAGTACAATCAGTGCAGATCCCGAACCAAGAGTGACCTGAATGACAGCACAGAATTCATAATCAGAATACAAGAATTTGGCTGTATGTGTGGGTGTGTGCAAGCACATGCCGGGACGGGGGATACATTTCTCTCAGGCTAAATAATAAGTTTTTTACTAACAATAAGCTCCCAAAATCTCAAGTCAATATCCTAATTTTTATTTCCACATTTTTATTTGATACCAGAACCCTAATCCTTATGTCTAGCTTTCATCGGCTCCAAATTTTAAACAGACGGTCAACTTGAAGACAATAAGCTAAAAAAGCAATAGCAATATAATAAGAAATAAATTGAGGCAACAAAAAGTTAAATAAAATCTCACCAAGGACTTCATTAGCACTTAATCTGGCTGAAACATCACGAGTCAGCATTTTGCTTATCAAATCGCGTGCAGAAAGCGACACAGACTGCCACACGGTACCATGGAAATCTAGCTCAATCGTCTTAACAGCCTCAAAAGTATCTTCACGTGAAGCACCTCCAAAGGGAAGATAGCCGAGTAAGAGCAAATGCAAAAGCACTCCAACACCCCAGATATCAGCCTTGTCATTGTAGTATCCAGTGAGCACTTCTGGGGCAACATATGCTGGGCTCCCAAAATAGCCAGATAGCTCTTGACCTATTTACAAATTTAAGAACACTTCTGATAAGATCCACTACAATAATGAAAAATAGATAATGCAAATTAACTCTAAAATCAAGCAAAAAGTCTAGGAGTTTCAGTTTATATGGGGTCCTAATAGCATATCAAGATTGACAAACTCGCAATTAACTCAGTTGTGATAAATTCTTTCAATAAAATTAAGAAACACTGGTGGGAGCTTAAGCTCGCTAAAGGAACTTGAAGCTTCAGAAAGGTATCAAATTGACCTCAAAAATGAATTTGAATCATTAACCTTTATCTGCTTGATGAGCCAAGCATTTGAATGCAAAAACTTTCATTTATGGTTCATTTGTATAAGGTTCAAAGCTCAAATATTATAGAAAAAAGCTCAACAAATGAAAAATTAAAAAGAAGACCCCTGGCTCGTCAAGTGGATCAAGATCAGGAGTTCCAAATTCATTGTTTAGAGTCAATTAAATAGTCTTTTAAGTTTGCTCATATGAATACACAGGATAAAACTAAAGAAAATGCAGAGAAAGATATAAACCTTTCCCAAAGCAATAATATAGAAAAGGCAATATCCATGAACAAATACAACTTAAAAGAGTTGAAACACTTTTATTGACTATAACTTGAAGCCTAATTAGTTTGTTTTTAGTTATCACCTTCTTTTGCTTTATTGACTATGACTGGAAGCCTAATTCCCACCTTCATTCCAATAAAAAATAACATAAAAGCATAAGAAGGTCATAACTAAAAAGAAACTAAATAACACGTTAATAATACCTAGTACCTCTATTACTGAACTGTTAGTACCAAATATACCTTCACATCTTGCAATTTGGTCCAAATATACTCCAAGTTGACGAACTGACTCCAGAAAGATTTGACCAAATTAAGTTAATTTGGACTCGATTTGTCCGCACTCCAAACTTGACTGAACTTGACCGGACCCTTTTGGACTCAAACTCGAGCAGCACCAATCTGCATAATTTATGCATACAACAAATAATTACTTTTCAGGCTCTGTACCGACACCAACTATAGCACCAATCTCATGGTTAGTGCATTACTTGACTAAGTTGCTACAACAACAAACCAAAAAGTTCCACGAACAAAACTGTTCCTCGGATATGCCAGTAAATAACATCATTATAAAGAAAAATATAACATCACCTAGTTAGCAGTAAAACCTAGTAGTCGGGGGGCTAGATGCTTATGGGTAGTTTAGTTGGTAATTTGGTTGTATTTGAAACTCTTTTAAACATTAGGGCCTAACTATCTGTGTGCACAATTTCATTTTTCCCATTCCCCTTATCACAAGTCAGATTTTTCAAGTAAAAACTCCAATTAAGGCCACAGAAATTTATTGAAAGATCTCAGAAGCAAATAGAACTAGAAAGAAGTACCATCAGCAACCCGTGTAGCCAACCCAAAGTCTGCCAGCTTCATTCGGCCGCTCTCTGTTAGTAGAATATTTTCAGGTTTAATATCCCTGTGTACCACGCCCATTTCATGACAGTACTTGACGATCCCCATCAACTCCTTGACCACTTCAGCCGCATTTCTCTCACAAAACTGCGACCGCTCCTTCACCAAAAAGTCTGACAGCTGACCACCAGAGCACAACTCCATGACCAAGTAAAATTTCTCAGTATCCTCAAAAACTTCTTTGAGGGTTACAACACCAGGATGGCCTGAGAGGTGCTGCATTATCTCAACCTCTGTGTGTGCTGTGCTCTCTTCGCCAGTATTCTTCAAAAGTGCCTTGCATGCAAAATGCTCACCAGTCAATTTACTGTAGCAGATGCGCACAGATCCAAATTTGCCACGACCCAACTCAGCACCTGATTGGAGAATCAAAGATTGTTACAAGATTTACTAGAATCATATTATATTTGTTAAAAAAATTCAGTAGAACCATATGATGCTAGAAGAACATCGTGACAGCATTGAAATCCTAGAAAAATAACTGAAATTAAATTGTCCACGAAGAATAGTGTTAAAGCGTTACTGTAGACACTGCCCTAGAAGAATATTACGAAAGCATTAAAACCCTAGGCAGGCTACAACCTAATCCAGGGATGAACAACAGCGTATGGTGCCAGATGATCAGTAGTACTGCTATTCTGTTAAGCGTAAAGCCTCAAAAGAAAGAGATCTACTAGTTTTTTCCATTCTTGGTCACGATTTCGCTCTTTGGATCTTTGTTCCACAATCTATTCCACTAAATTGTTCCGATCGACTATATTTACACACATACCTATCGAGTAGTACTGATGTAGATTCTTATTTCTTCCGAACTGAGCAGCCGCCTCAATGCACCCGATCTTCCGTTTGTGACCACGGCCGGATCCGTTCGCCGAGCCGCCTTGCTCCCGTTTCTTGCTCTTCATAATCCGACGATCCCGATCGTCGCCACTGCCCGATCTGAAACCGGATCTCGACCCAGTCGACCTCCGAATTTTCTTAGTCGGTGCTTCCATCTTGTAAAGCGCGTTTAATTTAAGAGGAGAAGATCCCTTTGTCGAGAGATGGAGAGGAGAGAGATTGGGACCTTGGGGAAACAACAGGTGATCACTGATCAGCACGCAACCAGCCAATATACGGAACTAGGGAGCCGTGCTCATGCGCAAGCGCATGCTTAATCGAGACCGTCGGATCGAAACCCTAAATATGATCATATCAGTGATCTTTAAGCATGCGTGAATCAGTTTATATGGCAAATTTCTATAATTGCAAAAATAGATGCTCATTAAAGAGATGATGTGACAGTTTAAAAAATACCAAAAATTCTTTATTTTTTTAATTACTAAATATAACCTTTTGTATCCACGCCAGTAATTTCTAAATTAATTCTCATTATTTTCATCTTATATTTATATTCTAAAATGGTACTCGAAAATAATTGCAAATGATATCTGACACTGGGGATATGTAACATATGTTAAGTATTAAATTAGCAATATAATGCACGTCTAGAAACTTCCAAGTTCCAAAACGAAAAGAAGCTGGTGAATTTAATTCACTTTTTACACAAAAATAAATAAATATATCACATTTTTACAGCTAAAAAAGCATCGATCATAAAAACATTTGGAATTTATTTTGAAGTGACTCTTTAAGTCTCTAACACAGTACCTTCATTGTAAATCTATATTAGCATATCTTTATTACATGTGCATCAGCATATGCAAATCTATATTAACTCTACAATATTTTAATTGTAGGTCATAATTATGCTGCTTTTTGGACTTCGCTCTTGGAATAGCTAGGAGAGAAATTTTTAGATTGAAATAAATATCATAAAAAGAATGCAACAATATTAGAATTTTAATAAATAATCTCACAATGCGGTAATTAATTTGGCTAATTCTACTAGGGAACAAAATTAAGTTAATTGCATCAACGCTTCAAAAATACTGAAATCGGAGTTATGAGGCAAGAGTTATGACCGTTTGAAGAAAGACATTTACCCTGAAAATTCCAAGCGTTACCAACCCGTTATAACGAGTTGGAAATCGTTATAACGGGTCAGAACCCGTCATAATAGGTTATAGAAGGTGTTGTAATGCTAGAGCCTTTTTGGAGCAAAACATAGCCTCACATACTGTAATGCTTGGCCAACCCGTCCTATAACGAGTTCCAACTCGTTATAACGGGTTTCTAAAGGAGATTGTCCCACAAGACAGCCAAAGAAGGCACGAACAGTTCTGGAAAGCTGACAACCCGTTATAACAGATTTCACAACGCGTTATGGATTTTTGTAATGCTCCAGCACAAATCCAAGATTTCAAGACTCCAAGAAGTGTCCAGCCTATATATATGATGCAGAGACAAACCAGAAGTCATTTGAACCCCCCCCCCCAAGCTTCCATGCATCAAAATGAGCACATCAAAGAGCCTAATTCATTTCTCCTCCAGCTACCTAACCTAGAGTTAATTGGTCTTCAATAACTCATCACTAATATATATTTATCATGAAAATTTCTTATGTTTCTTGAATGAGATGTTGATTGGTAGACATTATTGTATTTCTTTCTTTGAAAAATGATATTAAGCTTCTTATGATCATTTATCATATTTCTAGGATTTTGTCTTGGTTGAAAAACACCATCATATATTTTTCTTTGTAAATTGTTATCAAGTTTCTCGTTTGTGTAACTAATGGAATCTACCATATTTATTCTTAACATAAAGCTTTAGTCGTTGAACTCTATGTTGGTTGGTAATCCTATAATCTTTTGTAACTCTAGGTTTGTTTACCATCTTTCTAGAATTAGGTTTGGTGAACTTGGTTTTCTTATTGTATCTTTTGTTATACATATAGGCATGATTCTTGGCTCAAATAGGTTTGTCATTTGGCTTAGATTGCTTTTCAATTTTAGAAGGTTGTTCCTTTACAAATTCAAGACCGGTCTTATCATGTGGACCTTAACCAATATACATCTTATCATAGTCAATTTTAGTATCACGCTTTGAAGATTAAACAAACTTAACAAATTTAAAAGCCCAAAGATGTGCTTCTTTTAAATCATTTTCCTTATCTAAATTGACTTTGGTCTCAAGGTCATTAATCCTAACTTGTAGCAATTAAATCTTAGATTTAAGATCTTTGATCACAGCATCTTTAACATCCATAGACTTTTTTAACTCATCAAGTAATTCTTTAAGCTTAGTCACATTAAACGACTCTTGTCTTTATCCAAATCACAAGACTCATTATCACTAGACTCATCATGATATTTAGAGAGATCAAATACTACTGTATTAGCTCGGGGCCTCCAATTCTTGAGTACTTGTAGTCTTAGTCTTTGGTTGAGTTGTCTTCTGTTGTGCTTAAGCATCCATTCTTACAAGACTTGAAGGCTTCTCGATTTGCTTTGCAACATCCAACTTTGCAAGTGTCGATGGCTTTTCCATCTTTTTGGAAGTAACTATCATTGGGAATTCACCTCTCATTAAGACTTCTTCTTGCTCTCTTGCATAGTCATCCTTCGCTTGAGCCCTTTATTTTAAGATACGAATTTTCTTCAGATCCATCATCTCTTATTCCTTTATGATCTCAAGGGCTATATCCAAGCATGTTCTTGGTTTCTTTCCGATGAGGGCTAGCTTGTTGTCAACTGCTCCTCCTCCGAGGTTAACTTTCTCTTCCTCTTCTTCACTTTCTTCAGATTCACTTAACCAAGTTGCTTGAATTGCTTTCTTGTTAGTTCTCTTGAAACGTCCTTCTTGTGGTCTTCTCCTTTGAGCAAAGATGATATAGCAATTTTGGATGCTATGTTCCTCATTGTTACAAGATAAGAATACTACCTTCTTGCCTTGAGCTAATCTCTCCTCATTTAATTTTCTTTCGAATTCAATGCCTTCTTTCACTAGTTTGGTGAGAAGATCTTTATCCTTGGAGAGTACTTGGTAGAGGTTTTGGTAGACCACTTCACTTGATTCGAATTTGTAAGGTGGATTGTATGAAGATTGTGCGAGCAAGACCAATGATTTGGTTGAAGTTGAGCACTTCACTTCCTTATGATTCTTCTCATGTGAGCAAAGTTGTGCATACACCTCTTCGGATTGATAGGTAAGTCATTTGGCTTGTAAAGCTTCGATATAGCTCACGACGCCATCCCATCCGGGCTTCTTGGACACCATCTTTATGAGCTTTCCTACAAATTCTCCATCACAAATATTAGATCATACTTCAACAAATTTATCTCTTAGAGATACGAGTCTATGATAAAAACTTTCAAAGGACTCGTTTTCTTCAAACTTCATGTTCTCTAATTTTGTTGTTAATCCAACCTTACGGGTCTTTTGCACGTGTTCATTTTCCTCATATCTAAGTACTAGAGCATTCCAAATTTCTTTGGCATTTGTAGAGTAAGTGAGAGATAGTTCAATAGTCTAATGAATTGAGCTAAATATAGTATTCATGGCATTATCATTTGTATATTTGAGGTCTTTGGACTCTTTGGTTAGGATTACACCATCTAATTCATATTTGGGTGTCCAACATCCTCTACTACCTTCCAAAACTCAAGTAGACTAAGGTAGTTTACCATACATCTTTTCCAAAAGCATAATTTCTTACAACCTACACAAAAAACTGGTGGTTCTTTCACAAACTTCAATTGTATCATTTTTCACAAGACAATATCAAGAACTATCAAGGTTTTGGCAATTAGCTAGGTATGAACCTGTGGGCTCTGATACCAATTTGTTAGAATGAGATTGGGGGAGAACTAAGGTCAAGTGCTAGTGCAGAAGTGTTTAACAACAATAACTACAATTCAAGTTTTAAGACCTTAATCACCTATCTAAAAATTTTGGCAAGCAAGTACTAAGAGCAATTGAGCAATTCTAAAATAACAAAGTGTAAAAATAGTAAAGAAAGAAAGAGCAAGAGCAATCAAGAAAACACAAGAACATGCGATATAACGTGGTTCGACCTACAAACAAACTAGGCCTACATCCACCGGACTCCAGAAATAAAAACTTCATTTCTAGACCGATTCCTCTAAACAATAAGTGTTCTTTACAATTGCGGAACCTATCTTTGATTTCTTCTCAATAAGCAAACCAATCTTAGGTTCCTAAACCTATGCAAGGAGCTACACCACTCTACAAGATAAAATGTCTGATTGACTACACAATCAATGACATGGATGCACTACTTGACAACACAAATGTAGTGCACCAAAGGCTAGAAACTAGCAAGAAAAGAAGTATTCTCGGATTGACAATTAGACAATTTGTAGCTATCATAAATCTCTCAGATTAGACAGTTGTAGGAGAAGGCTCTAATGCTCTTTATGGTGCTCAATTGAATGCTTGAAAGCTTGGGGGTGATTTTGATATCTTCTAGCTTCGTATCTCTAATGTATATATGTTGAGCACATCATGGAGTCTTCGAGTC
Source organism: Eleocharis quinqueflora (assembly GCA_964058865.1). NCBI lineage: Eukaryota > Viridiplantae > Streptophyta > Magnoliopsida > Poales > Cyperaceae > Eleocharis > Eleocharis quinqueflora. Next base: position 90,921 of record CAXKVX010000392.1, read on the forward strand.
TTGAAATTGGCCTCATGCGTTATAAAATTATGCGACGCATTATAGAATCCGTTATAATGAGTTGGCACATTTCCAGAAATGCCCTTCTATGTTTCTTCCACTGACTTCTGGGTCATCTTGAGTAGGAACCCATTGTGACGGATGGATGACCCGTTATTACGGGTTGGGACTGCGTTGTGATGCGTCTGGGATGCGTTGCAGCAACGCATGGCTCTGGAAAACCCCTCTCTACACATCTCTTCTCCTCTTAACTCGTTGTGACGGGTTGGACACGCGTTGTGATGGGTTGGCCATGCGTTATGATAACGCATGGCTTTGGAAATGTTCATTGTGCTTGCTCTTGATGTTTTTGAGTATGTCTTGACTTGTACATGCATATTTGAGCTTTTGCATCTTCAATCTGTATCTGTATTAACCTGGATCTCAACAAAACTCAATTGTGCAAGATTAGTACTGATATATTTTGCAAATTATCAAACAATAGATGAGTTTAATCCAACATGGTCTTCCTTGATCAATCAACCTCCAATGGTGTGGAGGATCCTTTGAGTCTACCCAAGCATTCCTTCAAGATCAATTGATTCGCCTCGATGCTAGCAAGGTCTCTACCAATCCATTTATGCAAGCTCAAGCCCCAAATCACAATCTCCAAGTTTCAACAAGAATTAGAATTGATTTGTGGCTAATGTTCAACACATGAACTCTTATCAAAGATCTCTAAGATCAATTATATCGAAGAAAGAAGGAACAAAAAGAGCGAATCAAATCAAGAGAGAGGGAGAGCAAAGGAGCATATCCGTCAAGAGATGAAGGCCCCTCGACCTTGGGTGGCTCACAACCCAACTGGCTGTCTCTCGGTGGCTCCGGCTTGGTGGAGAAAGGTGACTGGCCCACGGTCTGTTGGTCGAGGCGACAGTGGCCTAGGGTTGGTCCTAGGTGCTCTCGGCCAAGGAGGGAGAGAGAAAGGTAAGGTGTGCTGGCTCAAACAAGCTCTTATATTTGTTGATTTGCAAAACGATCTTGAATTTTACAAAGCTTTGTCTTTTGAGAAATTGTGTAGGAAATATTCAAGAGGAGTTTTGAGGATTCAAACGATCTCCGATGGGCTTAACAGTGATCTTGTACGGGCTAGCCCTGTACCGACTGTAGATTTCGTCGTGAGCTTTCCAACGCCACGAAGAACGCTGAAATCAGAGTTACGAGTCAAAAGTTACGGTCGTTTGAAGATGAAGACACTCAAGCATGAAGATCAAGATCAAAATGAAGACATGCTTAGGGTATTTAGATTTTAGTTTATTTAAATTTGGGACTGAAAAGAGCAAGGAAATCTGAACCAAAACAGTGTATAGCGTTATAACGCTAAACTTGGCGTTATAACGCTAGATGACCAAAATGGTAATTTCTGGCCAAACCCTACATCGAACTGAGATAGCGTTATAACGCTAACTTTGGCGTTATAACGCTAAAAATACTGAAAGTTCAAACTGAATTTTAAAATAGAAATTGGATCAATAAAATTTCAAAACATCAAGAATATGTCTTAGATATATTTTAAGTTTAGGAATATAAACTTTATTTGATCAAAAACATCATTTAAATTAGTAGCAAAATAATCAATCCAAACTTCTAGAGAGTTAGCGTTATAACGCTAGATTTAGCGTTATAACGCCAAGGTAAGTTGACGTGCCAAAAACTGGCTAAGTACTGAAATTTCTGTAGGAATTTGGTATAGCGTTATAACGCTAACTTTGGCGTTATAACGCTAACTTTGGCGTTATAACGCCAGACAAATCCCAACGGTCAAATTTCTTGTCCTGGCACTAGATAGCGTTATAACGCTATGTTTTGTACATAACTTAGCGTTATAACGCTACCAGAAAATCGGCACCAACGGTCATAATTTTTGTCCATATTCAAGATAGCGTTATAACGCTATCTTTTCTATAGAAGATAGCGTTATAACGCTATCTTGCGCAGAATTGCTTTTGGCCAGATTTGAGCCCTATATAAACCTTTCTCCCTCAACTATTGAACTGTTGTTCTATTATATTCATTCAACACCATTTTTACAACAACCCTTGAGCTCTAAACCTTAGCCAAATCCTTGCTCTTTATCCCAAGTTTAATTAGCTAAATCTAATCTAGGGATTATAGAGAGTTGTTTGTTTGAGTGATTTTCTAGCTAAATCTTTTCATTTGGAAATTGTCAAATTGATTGTAAGTGAGTTCAAGGAAGTCGGCTCGATTCTTCACCGGTGTGTGTAAGCGAGATAGAGTACGGCGTCGGGTTAGGGTTGGCGGCTCCACCGGTGTGTGTAAGATAGCCCCAATTTCGAAGTTGTACGCTAAGCAAGCGAGTTTTTGTTTAGTGGAGCGGATCAGGCTTGTTACCGCAAGAAGCGGGGGCGCCGGGAACCCGGAGACGTAGGCGAGGCATTCGTGCAAGCCGAACTCCGTCAACACACGATTGAGCATTTCTTTCCCTTTTCTCTATTTACATTTATCTCAACTCAATTAGTTTAAATTGCTTGAATTGTTTGTGGATTGAATTGAGTTGTGCTTGAATTGCTTGATTAGAGAATTGATTGAATTGCTTGGTGAATTGCATAAATTGAATTGATTGCCATAGTTTGTGAAATTTGCAATTTACGTCCCTATTTAGGTGAACCGATAGAAATTAATTAAGCACCTAGGCCCCTAGGTTCTACAAGGTGCAGCTAGGAGGGGAGAGTGGAAGAGACTTGATCTAAGTGAGGAGAGAGAAAGTGAATCAAGAAAATGAGATGGAATGAGGAGGAGAGAGGAAAATTGTAGAACATATAGCCAAGCCTTAGCATCCAATGAGAAATTACAATCCTAACCTTTTAATATGAGTCCTAAATTGATTCTAGAAATGTTAGGATAATAATAGCTCATTAGAATGGTCCAATGAACAAAAAGCCTATTCTAAATCCTTTCTCCTTCTCCAAGCATCCTTAAACACCTCCTCATGCACCACTTCTCACCTTTGATCAAGTTTGATCACGTCCATCCCCTTTGACCAAGCTTTGATCATGCTTAATCAAGCCCAAAATCATCTTCAAATCATCCAATCTTACCATATATAATCATATTATCATATGGTGCAATAATTGTGACCTTATCAATTCCAAATTGATTATATTTCAAATTAGAAATTCTCCAAAATATCTATTTTGATCTCATTAATTAATTCATGTATCTCATACATAAATAATTAATCTGTAATATTAATTCATGCATAGTCATGCATAATTAATTTGTCTTGCCCTTAAATAATCCACTAGATTAATTTGTATATCCAATATACAAAACACGATTGTAGTAATTATTTCCTTCTTATTCAATTATGTTGAACAAGCAAATTAAAATCATATAACACTTATATGCATTTTAATTCATTTTGCTTACTTTGACATCATCTTCATGAAGTATTAAAGAAACAAGCTTTTCAGGTGTGACCTTTAGGATTCTACATTATTGATAGTGATGTCTAAAACTCTTTTTAGACTACACAAGTTATTAGAGATATCTAGCATGCATATAATAACAATGCAATCAATATAGACATAATGCCTTGATCCTAAATGAGCAATCATATTGCTTGTATTAAATTCTATGTCTCATGATATCATGCATTAAGTCATAGTCATTTTCATATGGGCTTATACATTTATACTTGGTATTCTAAAATATGATTATGATATATGATTAACTCCTTAATCATATTGCATGCAATATAATCATATTTAACCAAAGGGACTAGTGATATCATTACTTGTGTATTCCAAACACACAAGAGATATATTATCGTCTTGATGTCTTACAACTTCATCATAGGCAGTACTATATTATAATAACATCTTTATAACTTCCGATAAGATGAGCTTTTGATGATATTAATAGTATTTGTAATATGAGAAAATTAAACATCTCAGATATTAATTGAACACTCATGAAATATGAATAACCGTGAATCCCATTAACATATTTCATATCATGGTCATCTAGTGTCTTGTTCCAAACAAGCACCCATGATATTAAATGGATAACCTTATCCTTTGATCTATGAAACTTGACCAATATTTAATTCTCATGCTAAACTTATAAAGGTAATTAGAATATCATGCTAATTATCCTCGGTTAGATATTTATAGTTTTATCATTCTTGACAAATATTATTTAAAATTCAAGTCACATACTTCTAGAATGAACTATTATGATATATAATTTATATTGTTTGCATTGCTATAATAGTAGTTTTTTTGGTTCAAGGAACTTAGAATGGGAAAAGGTATGCTTAAGTTTAGATATTGGAATAGATAGCATTTTTATATCGCCTAGATATATTGATAGTGTTTAGAGTAAGAACTTTATTCCGTTTCAATGAAACGGGTGGGTATCTCCACATTTTACTAAAAAAGTTATATAGATGTTTGACAAAATGAAAAGTACTTAAAAGGAATTAAGTAAATATAAAAAACAATATCTTTAATTGGAATAAATTAAATTTTAAATATACACAATTTTATGATTATTTTTACATATGAAAAGAAGATTACTAGTTGCTTAAGATAATTTGTAAACCATTTTCATGTGTAATGTATTGTTAAAAGAAACTATATATTTGATAGGAAGTCAATGTACATATATCTTTATTAATATTGACTTTGTTATTCAAGTAAGTGAGTTAATCATGGTAATAACTTTTTTAAGTTGAATTTGTTGGAACTCACTTAATTAGTTATTTTTAAATAAAATGAAATTAATAAGAAATTTTTTGTTAGCATTATATCACAATCATGAAAAAGTTGAATTTTCCATAGTTATTTGGGCAAATTTGTTGCTTTATTGGGTTTAATGTTGGAATTCGTTGAAGAAAACATAAAAGTAATGTTTTATTACACTTGTTTTTTTCATATTTTTTTAAAAACATATTTTCTTCAATAAATTCTTTTAATTCTTTCTACTGTTTTATAGAATCATTTTTATATAAGTTTTTAAACGTAATAATAAAGAAAATATTTTATTTCATTCACTAAAAAATAGAAGTTTATTAATAAAATAGTAATAATATAAAAAAATTAATGTCATGGAGATTGTTCGACTAAGTAACGGAATAATTGAAAGTCAAATTTGAAATTGTTCTACTTCGCACTATTCTAAATGTGTTTGGTTGAAAATGAAAAAAAGTAGAAAATTAAAATGAGCCAATTGCATATCCCACCGTTTATGTGATATTGAGAAGTGGCTATGACTTATGATTTATGAAGGACCAACGTGCAAAAGTTTTCAAACCAATTCCACATTTTTTTAATATTTTCATAATTCGACTCAATTCAAGCATGAAAAATTTCACGGGAAACACTCATTGAAATTCAAAAGACCCTTATTTTAGTATTGAATGTATATCTGTTTTTAAAAATAAGATTGATTATAATAACAGAAATCCCTTTTACATTTAATATTTGTTTGAACAAAACTTGGTAACTTTGGGTCTAAATTGAAATTGTTCTATGTTAAGGACAATTGTTTAATTTTCTTAACAAATAAAACGAAAAACTGAATAAACTAAAATAACAACAAAAAAGGAAGTAAGGAAAAAAGAAAAGAAAAAGAGTATGCCGAAAGTGATAGCAACAATAACAAATAACAATGCAGAGAAACAGATCCGCTGCCATCATTTCGATGACAGGTTCTGTTATTGAGTGGCTGACAGATAAGATCCACAAAATAATAGAATCTCATGAATCAAATCACAGTCGTTCAGATTGAAGACAGCGGCTCAAATTTAATAATAACGAAATAATGACAAAAAAATAATGATAGCAGATGCGGAACGGATCCGTATCCTCTGCACCTACTAATTTGGACTGTCAGATTAGATCTGAACGCTTGACCGCCAATTATATAATTCAGGAGGCTTTTGTACTATAAAATAACATCCGTTCAAATCTAATCGGACGATTCAGATTAGTCGATGCAGAAAGCACTCATTTTTTCTGTATGCAGTGTGCAGATGATATCGTTTCATGCGAATCCAACAAGGCGGGAGGGGATGAAAATAACCCAAAGTCTAATAACAAGCCCAATCCCAAACCCTCTCATTCCCTCCACTCCCTCCCCACCCAAAATCCAAACTAAAAGTCTCTGTCTGTATGTGCGCGCGCTCTCCTCCTCTCTCCCTCTCCCTCTGCCCCTTCCCATGGATGAGGAAGATAACACCACCTCCTCTCCCCCGCCTCCAACCACCAACAGCCCCCCATTCCCTCCCCATTTCTACCACCACCCCTTCTCCTCTTCTCGCAACACCACAACCTTCCCTCCTGCCCCCTCTGCTCTCTCCCCTGCTCCTACCGAACCCGTGAAGAAGAAACGAGGGAGGCCGAGGAAGTATGGCATCGGTGCCACATATGTGTCTCCGTCGCTTGGTTCTTCCTCTTCTTTGAAGAAGTCCCAGTCGTCGGCATCCGGTTCTCTCCCTTTCTCGTGCTCACCTGAAGCTGGAGCCACAAATTCTTCTCTTTCTGAGAAGAAAAAGAAAGAAGCCCAAGGAAGGGGTGAGGCGGCTTCTTCTTCCTCAACAAAGAAACCTCAGATTGGGTCTTTAGGTTTGGGTTCAAGCCTGAATGTAATTTGTGACTTCTTTAAATTACATGGACAGCCTTGTTGCGAGGTTAAATGGTTGTTGTCTAAGCCAATATTCTATTTCCAGACTGTTCTTATCATGTAAATTAGTTGTGTGTATCAGCTTAACAATTAAGGCCAGAGAAACCAGTGTCATGTTCTGTGGTTACAATGCCAAATTCAAATTGTCTGGAATTGAGTAACCAGTACCTTTTTAAGTGGAATTTGAAAAAATAAAATAAAATGTTCTATCTTTATTTTTTTGAATTTAGAGACAAATTGAATACACTTCAGTGTGTACTGTTGACATTGTCCTTTTTTTTATGCAGGGCAGGGATTCACTCCACATGTCATAATTGTTAATAATGGAGAGGTGAATTGCTCTTTTAAAAAAAAAGATAGTGATATTTTGATTTACCAAGTAAAAATAAGATCCATGTTTAGCACGATCTCTCCTCAATTTCAGTGATTCTGGTGACCTATGTACTGGCAATATGGATTTACATTTCCTGACTCCAACAATGTGCCTTTTGCAATTCTCCGAAAAAAAAACAGTTTTAAGGGCTGTAGTTAAGCTGGGTAATTGACTCAAACACATGTATGTATTAGAATTGGAAAGTCAATACGGTGCAAATAGAGCTCTTATGGCTACTCTGTGCAAAACTCCATTGTTCTGTTCTTACCAGGCCACTATCACCTTTTGATCTAAGGTGACAAACCTTCGCTTCTGCTTTTCGTTGTTAAATAGGATGTGGCACAGAGAATTATAGAGTTCATACAACAAACCAAACGTGCTATTTGCATCCTCTCTGCAAGTGGTTCTGTGTCAAGTGCCTCTCTACGCCAACCAGCTGCTTATGGTGGACAGATGACGATAGAAGTACAACTTATTATTTATTCTTTTTATTTCATTTCATCATATAAGCATGTACCTCACAAACATTTTTTTTTACGATTGTCATGATTGACTAAATTGGAGATTTTAAACTTTCTGCAAAACCAGAAAACATATGAAAAGCCAATAAAACTAAGAAAAGTTCACTATGATTTCAATGAAAGATATTTCACCCTCCATTGTTTCATATTGTTATTTTGCCTTGTTCTTGATCCGAATATTGTGCCCTTTCGTTTAAAATGTCTAATATATATGCATGACCCTTGATTCATTGCCAATCCCGTGTATTCTTACACCATTGTTATGAAGACTTTGGGCTATTTTTCTACAGGGAAGGTATGAAATTACCTCACTCAGTGGATCCTTCCTTCCTGCTGAGCATACTGGTGTATCAAGAACTGGAGGTTTGAGTGTATGCCTTACTGGAATAGACATTAGTTCTCTGGTAGGTGGGGGTGTTTGTGGCCCTTTGATTGCTTCCGGTCCTGTAACGGTATGCTGAATTGCTGCTTTCCAACCTTTTTTTTTAATTTTAATCTCTCTAACTTGTGGATCCAGGAACCATTCTACTGTGTATGTATTGTACAAAGGAAAAGTATATAGTTCCTTTCTGGATAGTGCTACTGGTACTAGTCCCTGTTGGCAGTGTAGGTGGGTGAAATGAGGAGACAAGTCCGAGGGCATTGTACAGAAACTTGCCCTACTTGTTGAGAAAAACTACTTTTGATGTGGCAGTTTGCAGTTGCAACCATAAATCCATAATGTGTTATTCACATTTACGAAGTTCCTATTTAACATCTCCTTGCTTGATTTTGTTTACTTTTTCCTTATATATGACATTTTCCAATTCTCCCAATTTATACGGTGTTTGGGTAGCGTCAAGACGGATTCAACCAGTTACCATCAGTCGTGCATGCGAAGAACACAAACTAGGAGCAAGAAACAAAGGTTACATGGACCATTTTGTATACCATGGATTTCATGAAAATTCCTAAAAACACGTCATAGATTGGAACATTGATATATTTTTCAGATGGGGTTTAGATGGAATATCTCTCAACTGATTTGTCCTTTTGCTTTTTTTTTTGCCAATAACTAATGGGTCAAAGCCATGACATTTCAAGGAGCAGTGCATCTACCTTGGACTTAAAAGCACACCCGAACGTAAAATCTAAAATTGAATACCACTAATCAACATTTAACCAGGTAATCGCTGGCTCCTTCTCAGTAGATATGATCGACTTGGAGCTTAGCCCAGTGAAACCTGGAGAGGCAGCGCCGACCAATCAGGGATCAACTCTTGTCACCCCAGTTGCATTCAGGCCTAGCATTGGATCTACCGAAAGGGTCTCAGGAGCCGGAGTTGGTGATGATCAATCAGGAACGGGTGTAAGTGATTACTTCATGCAACCTAACCTTATAAGCATGAATTTTATGGCCCACCAGTGGAGAGGTAATTTTTCTTGCACCTTTTGCACCTTATTATTCTAATATATATATTTTTATTCCCTGTTGTGTCCTCAGGGATTATTAACACACTTGAATCACCATACTTGATCCAGCTTTGTCTAGCATGGGATCAGTTCCTAATAATGATAATATGCAGCTTTCTGTGGAAGTTGTTTTTGAGTATCCATTTTAAGATGGTTATTTTTTCTTTGAATGTTGATAACACTTGTCTAAATTTGTTTCAGGAAGTCTAGAGGGGCCAAGCCGGACATCTCACTCTACCGAAGACGATATTAAATCTGATGGAAGCTAAACTTCTTATAGTTGATTTAACTAATACGTAACTTCGCCGACAATTAGTCATAGAATTTCTTACAAAATGAGCTTGGTTTGTATATAACTCCGAAGTTAACTTATAACAAGAAACTTGTCACTGTACCATATACAAAGCAAGATTCAGCAAAGACAACACTTCATTTTTGCTTCATTCTATTTGTCTATTGTCATGCCAAAATGCTTCAAGTGGGTAATATTTGCAATCATCTGTATGTAATGATTTGTTTGTATTATTTTAGGGAATTGTTGTTGTATATATATCCTAGTAAGACATGTGGCATATACACCAGTAACAAAGCATTCAGTCAGAAGAATAGCCAAGAGTGCGTAATGTTAACCATTGTTTTGTCAATACTTGGCTAGCAGTAAGACCCAGGAAATTGAAGGAAGCATCTCTGCAAAAATTCATAACTATGGTTAACAGATCTCTGCAAGTCAATATTAATTCGTATACTATAGTAGCAGCAGATTGTCGAAGCATGAATTCATCACGTTTTCAGGCATAAAAGCAAAAAATTCAGGGGTGATTTTAGCATATGATGTTTGATTATGGCATAACATAGATGAGGAGACCACCAGTTCTATTGCTGGAATTTTGATAAAATAGTTTCACAAAAGCTGAGTTGTGATCCTAAACTTCCGTTATATCCACCAATTAACATCCACCAGAATTAAAATATACTTACAAGCTATTGGGTTTTCTTTCTTCTTCTGGAGTTACATTTTATTTAATGGTATGCATTATGGCAAAATCCTTTTTTATTTTTGTAGTATCACTTAATGCACTAATTAAAGAAAAACATATATGCATTATGTTAATATCCTAATTGAAAACGCAAAACAAATCCAGCCCTAAACCCAGTTGAGCTCTTTAGTTTTACAAATTACATACTGGCAAAATTCGAAGCAATTTCCAATTTAAGGCAAGTTATATATGAGGACAGCATCTACTTTAAGATTTTTATAAATTGAGCGTCTATTGAACTGAAATGCAATACATGCTTGATTCTTCTCATGTTGGAATGCGGTTAAAAGTAAATTAGGCGTACAAAATGATAATTACGGATATTTTAGCAATTAATATCTGAAAAATGGGTGCTCTCTGCATTCGTTAATCCGAATCGTCCAATTAGATCTGAACGGCTGACCGTCAATTATATGATTCAAAGAGCTTTTATATTATAAAATCAGATCCGTTCAAATCTAATCCAACGATCCATATTAAATGAGTGCAGCCCATTAAAAATTGGTGCAAAGATATCGTTTCAGAAGGTTTCCTCAATTCCAAATGTGAATTTATCGCTCAGACATGTGACCCAATGATACCTGATTATAAATGATAATTGGTTATGGGCATTACCATAGACCCAATTACATGATAAGGTACACGCTTAGATTCCCTTCATGAGCCACACAGAATAAAATTTCAATGTAGACATTTATCGCCTCAAAGGCTAAAAGGTACTTAAATTAACATGAGCAACACTCTTGAACCTCGATTAATGCAAGAACTACAAATTCTTCACGGCATTTTCGAAATCTTGCAAACAACAATTGCACATTAGTTAAATAAAATTAACTCCAAATCACTAGTTAAATACATAAAAAAAACTACCTAGATTCCAAGTACATTGTCCAAACAAAAACAAAGGCAATTGCTCAGTGCTCTTTCTGCAGAGGCAAAGTCTAGGGGCCAATAAGAACAACAAATTTGTGAAATGATAGCCGATTTCGGGAACACCGTTAAATGTTTTAAACGGATCAAGGCATGCCATTGTGTCTTCTGTGGATAAATCTTTCGTGAGTTTTCTGTGACGTCAGGCAACTATCTAGAGAGCACTCTCCAATCTGAGGTACCTTTGTGTCCATATATCTCTCATCAGTCAAAGAAAGGGGTGGCAAATTTGACTCGCACTGATAACTGAGACATTCTGAAATCTCTCCAGTTGGCAATTCGAGCTGCGCATTGCCAATAGAAGGAAGATCTGCTGAGGCCATATTCATGTTTAGCAGTGCGCTGCATGCATTTTCGAGCATGGAGTTGAAGTATTTCTCTTGAGCCTGGATTCGGATCTCAAGACGGCGTTGAACCTGTTACAGAATGGTGGAAAAATACTTATGAAACACACAAGGATGTTTACATAATGTCGTTTCATCAAATTTTAACCTATTAAATTTAATACAACAAAAGACAGTTTTGTTTAAACCAAAAAAGAACTAATATATGAGGCTAAAATATCCCTAACAATATGGAAAAAGAAAAAGTAGGAAGCTATCCCGAGAATCTCCCTGTATCCTGTTTTTCAATGTAAGACCAAACTACGCTCCTTTTACACCTTGCAAATCAAATGGCAAGTTCTTTTTTTGGGGAGTAAGGGCATACCAGCTACTCCTATTGGGTTTCATCTCTAGCCTACCCCAAATTGTTTGGGACTAAAGGGTCTGTCGTTGTCCTTGTAGGTAAGGCCGTAAGGGCATATCAAGTATTCCTTTGCACATATGCTTTCCTATATCAGTTGTTATTGAATAAGTAACTGAGACAACATAGACGATTATAAGAAACAAAAGATAAGGTATACAGACCTCAAGCTGTTCTTGCAACCTTCTTTGAAGCTCCATTTGTATTCTCATTGCCTCATTACATTTACTGTAATAAAACTTCTAAGATTTACACAAACAAAAAAACTTGAGCACAAGAATATTAGGTAAAGACGAGGAGATGCACTTACTCATTTACTTCTTGTGAAACAGTTCGAGATTTAGATGATGATGCGGTACTTCGTTGGTTTTCACCAGCACAATCTACAGAAATTAACAAGGACTACTTATGATTTCATTAATAAAGAAACCAATTTATAAATCAAGCAGGATCCAAATTGGTCGGCACAGGTTAGTACACAACTGACACCATATCAGTTCAACTAACCCGGACGATTGGTTTAGAATCAGAGCATTCTTTTCTTAACATAAACTAAGTACCATCTTTAGACTTGTCACTGGATTCCTTATATGGCTGTCTTCCCATTCTGTATTTCTGTATGACAAGACAAGTAGCATGTCAGGAAGATAAAGAGATAATTCAGTTGATTCAACAGTATATGCACGAATAAACTTCTTTCATTGATTTAATTAGTAAAGCCAAACTCAGTATGCGTACACATCTCCCATGGAGTCAGTACCTCGTTGAGAAATAATTAAGCATAGACAACGCTTCACTCTTCTGTGTTCAAGCAAGAATGTTACTACACTAGTTTTCTAAATGCAGATTTAATCGGGTACAATATATACAAAATTATCACTACATATTAGCTTTAATAGGTGTTGTTAAAACCAAGACAAAATTACTCAACTCAGAAATAACTACAAAAGGAAGACAAACAAACCTGAAGATGGCTTTTTAAGTGGTAAAGAGTGAGCCCCTTAATCCCCATTGCCTTCAAAATTGTCTTTGGTGTTGCTTCTACAATAGAAATAAAACATTCAGTTAATACAACACCAAAATCCAACCCAAAAAACCAACAAATTGAAGAAAAATTAGAAATCAGACCAATAAAACATTTAGTTAATACAACACCAAAAACCAACAAATTGAAGAAAAAATAGAACTCACTATCTGGACCACCAAGCTGTGCGACAGCGTCAACGAACCGGTCGTGCAACTCGGCGGTCCACCTGAGCCGGGGCTTGGGGTCGCTCCATGTATGACACGGGCCCACTCGAGGCAAATTCGTCCCGTCGAGAGAGCTTCCTTCAAAGAACGCACCTTCTTTAGGAAACATTGCGCCTCTTCTCTTCTCTCTCTCTCTCTTCCTACCCTCCGTCACTTCTAAAACCCAAAGAGACAAGGCAAGTGGGAAGGGGAAGGGGCCTCTGGGGAACAGAAATGGAGAGGTTGTGTTTGGTAAAATGATAATTGTACGAATCTTGCTGGCAATGGGGGATGGTGGTACCAATTTTATTGGGTTAGTTAATTAGTTTGCAGTAGGCATAATTGTTTGGCTAATCATTTATTTAGAGCATAGTTTATAGAGCTAATCATTTTGGCGCCGTTCTGTTGTTGGGTCAACATGGTTTCAAAAGTTTGTTTTTATTGAACAAATTGTATTACAAGTCTCTTTCTCTCTGGATGCATACATATTCGATTCACAAGAACTGTTTAGAACTAAAAAAATATAAATGTCGAAATTAATGAAATTTTTTATTTTATATATAATATATAATAAAAATATTGTCATGTTGCTCCAAGTTTTAAATGTTGATACAAACAAGTATTGTATCATATTCATTATTTCTTTAATCACTTTCTTCTATAATCACTTTCTTTTTGTTTCTTCTTCTCTGCATTTTTCATTTGCAACGGCATGTACCAGGAATTCTCTCCAGTATGTCATTTATTTTCAAAGGTTAGTACTTAGTAGAGACGCAAAAAAAAAAAAAGGAAAAGAAAAGAAATAAAATATAGCCAAGATTATTTAGTTTTTGGTTGTATGTCCAACAAACCTTCAAATTTGCAATTTTAATGTTTAATAAGATACAAGTTTCTAATAATATTATTATTTTGTATATTTACCGTCGTCAGTTTCACGAGAGAAGGTACAGTGACTTAAAATTTTACCTTCAAAATTAATACACACCGTTTATATCACGTTGAACTAATTCGTAACACGCCAACTATTCGATCTCACTGTCTAAACCCTAACCATGATTCCATGAGCCATGAAACGACATTCTCTGTGCCTCTTTTTCTCTGTGTCGTCTGCTTCTCTAAAATCTAAACCTTCGATTAGATTTCAACCGAAAAAATTTTATAATATAAAATTTTATGAATTATATAATTAACGATGAGATATTGAGATCTAATCTAACGATCTATATTTTGAGGCGGAGATGATACTGATCCATGAAGATATCTATAAAGTAGGCCCATAAATCCCGTTTCAGTCTGAGATTCGCATATAATGTACAGAGTATATTTGAAAATATGTTTTAAAATGTGGAGACCACTTCTCGATCTAATCACATCTAATATAAATATATTTTAAAATAAAAATATCTTCTAGATCTCGTGAAAAAAAGTAATTACATATTAAAAACAAGGGCAGTTATATGAATCAATTTTTTTTATCAAAAATTGTGATTAGAATTAGTTACTATCGTCGATTGTCATCAACAATAAATAATGCAATTAAATTCAAGTGATTTTAATTCACAGCACCATTTGCATTAAAATTCCAACGGTAATTTCTTCAGTTTCAACCTTTTGCGCTTTTCAAACTATGGAAAAGTCGCACGATTTTCTAAGTTAAGCAAGTTTCAAAAGCTACGTACATATATGTTTTCTTTCTGTTGACAATTTATATTTGAGAATTAATAAGCGTAAGGTGTGTAGTATAATAGTTTATAATCAATAAAAAAAGTACACAGATTGACATTGTGTAAAAGATATTAGCATTATTCTGCAAAACGAGTACAGTGCTGCCTGTAAAGTAAATATATACATGCGTTCAAAGGCAGCAGAAGGATGTAACTAACTATATACATCAAAGAGCTGTATGAAAAAAGTAAGCTTATTCACACAATGAAGTGAAGTTGTTAGCATCTGTAGTTCAGATATTTCTGCTGCATCTTTACTATTTGCAAACTATATCCAGCTTCTGTTTATGGTTTTGGCCTGAAGACAAACTAGCAAGAAATTAAAGAGCTACTAAACTCATCATCTTTTATTTTGTTTAGGTCCGGCAACTTGCAAACCAACATGCCTTCTGCACAACAGAACAAGAACTTGATTAGAATTTCAGCTGTGTTGCAAGTGTAGGTGTTTGTATAGTTCAGAAAACTGGAGCCATTTGCTCAGTTTTGTCAAAATTGAAAGTTATTCACAACCATAATTACATAGTCCAATGTCTAGTTCAACATACCTGTAAACTAGAGTCCCTCAAATTCTCAAATGTCTCTGCCAGTTGGTCTTGCTTCAATGATGTTACATTCAAAGTCTACCCAAAAAGAGTTCATGTTATTAGCTGAAGAAAATATATACCAAACATACTAATGATGCCAAACTTAATTGCACTTACATAACGTGTCTTTTGCAGATCGTGTTCAAGAGTCTTGATCCGATTTAGAGACTCTGAAATCATGTGATCCTTCTCAGGAGGTATTCTTTTTGGCTTCTTATCCAATTCTGCTATCATGTCTTCCAACCTCTGCAACCTCTCCAAGCATGGATAGAAAGAGGCTTCTCCTTCATCATCTCCTCCAGTTGCAGTCCTGGTCGGTTCTTCAGGTGGCTCATCATTCACAGGTTTAAGCTCTGCCTTGTGAAAAATGGTACCTCTAACCCGAAATAAAATAAGTACAAGAGCTAGTAGTTTAAATGTGATGCTTGCCAAGCATTGTAAGAGTCGCTTGACGTACTTGAGTGATAGCATTGAAGATATATCTGCCACGATGAGATAGGGAAAAAAGTAACAAATCAGAATCAGGTGGTGTAAAAATCATGCTCATTTAATAGTTGGCTGTTCCAAGATATTAGCAAAGACAAAGAAACTAATAGCTAAAAGTGATGTATCAAGAAGTAATTTGTTGCCTAATCATATGTTGGGATTTTGCCAGTGCCTCAAATCAAAGCTTGAAAGGAGCTCAAAACTCAAAAAATGCAATTAATATAAATGGCATTGGCAATTAACATTCCAGACGGATAATGCATCACATAGAGTACAATTAACATTCCAGAGATACTGAAAAATTCACATTTCTTGATGAGCAGTGAATATCAACTAATTCTCATATCATTTCATAATTATTCTACATCTCATTTCATATATGATCAAAAGTTTCATGATGATTGTCAATATTTTCAAGCTAAATAACACTCATTGAATACTAACCCTTACAATATGACACAAAAAAAAATCAAATTAAGTTTTACCTGTAGTATTCGGGGCATCACATTGGTAAATCACTCTGTCTGGAGCCATTTGCCTGTCTGTCTGCTACTTAAAAGGAAAGATGATAATACTAAGATGATAAATCCAAAATATATAAAACAACATATATAAAGAACACAACTTTTTGGGAATGGCCACCTAGAGTCTGACATAACTTCTGTATTTGTCCCCCAAGCTTCACAGCTCTTAATTTGGTCCTAAATCTTTTCATTTGTCATATCTCCGTTGGTACCATTGAAGTCATTGTCAGCAATTACATGGAAATAGTTATGTAGATTATCATAACAAAATGACTTCAGTTACCATCCATCTGTTGGTGGAAAGTGATGTGTTCATTAAAAAAAATGATGCATGTTACAATTGTTTTGAACGAAATTAAGGAATTTGGATCTATGTAGACCAAAGTCTCGTAGTATACTTGAGATTTGAGAATATTATGATCAGACCTCTTCTTTACAGGTTGAAGTAGACGGGGCTTCTGAATCTGATCTATTTATCTCTAAATTATTCGAACCCAGATCCACGTGTTCTCCAGCAAATGTTTCCTGTAAATTTACAAATGAAAACCTACAAAATTTAATGAAGAAAGTACTGATAACTAATAAAGTCAATTGCATAAACACTAGAACCTGGAAATCTTCATGTTCTTCATCAGATGATTCTGCAATCTCCGCCAGGCTATTTCTGGGCCAAGATATACCCTAAAAGAGAATAATTAATTATGCATCTAAACTACCATTTCTTTAAGAAGAAATGTTTTCTTTTATAGTTTTACGGCATTGAGGACGATAATTGAAATCCCTCATTTATCAGATCAAAGAGATTACAAGATGAGGTCTAATTATGCTATTCGGATTTCATGATACTGTTCAGCTATCCACCCAATTACCTCAAGAAAACCACTGTCACATAGCTGCAGTTGAATAATGAAGGAAGCAAAGCCCCGTATAGATACATTATATATGCATGGAATATACACACACACAAAAAATTGTATGAATGTAGAAATCAATACATTAGTTAGTTTACAGTCTTTCCAAGGCCCCTTGTTTGACCTAAGACATCCTCCCTCACTAGAGCAAGAACAAGCTCCACCAAGAAAATCAGGCATCTCACTGGAATAAAATTGAGAAGTTGAAATAAAGTAAATTCACAAATCATAATCAGAAAAGACATAAGACAAATCAACTATTTATGAAATACAGAACATTACAGACCTCTTATTTATATACTCAAGCAGTGTGCTTTGGTATGAATCTCCTAGAACCTGTGAGAAAAAAGAAAAAGTATATTTAGTAAACTAGTTTTGTGACTACAAAATAGTTCCAAACTTCCAATGATAAACCCAATGAGAGTAGAACAAGTCACATTACTTGTATCTTTTGAGAAGTTCTTGGGTCAATGAAACCTTTTAAAGCATTCAACAATAATCTGAAGCTGCTGCTGGCATTGATAATGAACAACTTGTGCAAAATCTGCTAAATAAAGTCTAACTTTCAGAAAAAGTATGTAACCCGACATGAGAGTAGGATAGAAAAAAAAAACAGCAATGCTTATCCACCTCGGGGTAGTTGTCACTGTCTATTTTATTGATGCGTAGAACAACATCACTCGCCAATTTACGCACTTTCATCCAATTCTGTGAGAAGGGAAAAATATGATAAATAAACGACAACATATTAATGGTAGGAAAATGCAATATAATATTATTTTATATAATGCTTAACAGAGCTGATGGTAATATTGAGGATCTCAAGCCCAGACCCTGAATGAATAGGAACTGTATAAAGTGTAAAGTGTATAAAAAAAAGTACATGTAGCTCTCAAGTATAATACAGGTACAACCACAAAACTGACCAATACCAATGCATGCATCTTCTGATACTTCATAATATATCCAAGGCAAAACTGTTAGCATTACGTTTTTCAGACCCAATAAACCCAAACTAGCCAATGCAGAAAATTGTGAGGATGCCATCTCTTCTCTTGGATGCTGTATTCAGTTTTTCTTCATGACAGCATCGCAGTGTGAGTGAGAGTGGCTGTTTTGCTCCTCTAAAGAGTGGATGCGGGACACACTTATTCAGAGAGGGGTCTTCAATTAGCTTGGATCTAATTGGGATAAACTTGGGCCACTTGGTAGATTGTGAGATTGCTTAAGGTACAATAAAAAAATAAAAGGCAATTGTAATTTCAAAACCTAATTCAGAAGAAGAAGAGAATGAAAAGTAATAAGAAGAAAACGTACCACACCACTGACATCTAATATTGTAACAACTGTATCAGTATGCTTGCCTGCTTTTGCAGAACAAGCGGGGAACTTCTCAGTGAACAGCCTCTCCAACTGCTGGACATGGTACTTCAAAAAGCGGTCAATTGTAGTTGCACTCAATAGTTTGTATGGGTCAATTTTACCAAGCATTTCAATGTAAACAGGTCTTCCTTCTTTGTCTACACTGTGATAGCCATGTGGGTAGTACTGTAACACCTCTTCCCGTTCAGTGAAAACAAAATTCTGAATAATTAAATTCAATTGTTAATAGTATTTTGCTGCCGGAAAGTAAAAACTTAACACAATAAGTGCAAGAAAGAAAGGGATTGATTATTTAATCACCTCCAAGATGGAATCTGCACCGAAATCTAACCTCCACTGAAGCATGTCCGACCACATAGAGATTGCTTTCTCAACATTATGTCCTCTTGCCTTCAAAAACCTTTGAAAGAAAGAAGTGTAAAAGAATAAAACTGTGACCAGATGTACTTTAATTTTTTTTTCCTGACAAAGTAGAGCATGCTACATGTTTCATTAATCATGAAAGAAGTTTCTAACACTACTGCTATGATGTACTTAGTTCACACCTATTATTGGTTATTTTGAATTTTGAACAAATGGACAAGACTTCAGTCCCACTATCTATGAAACATAGGGTGATACAAGAATCTAATCATCATCAGAGGCATTACCCAAAATCATCAAGCCATTAATTAGCACCATTAACACTCTGGAACAAGACACTACTATGTAATACCATCCTATTTAGGAAATTATTATCATCACGAATACAAGTAATTTTCGCATACCTTTATACTTCCTATCTGAACTTCTTAAGAAAACCCCACCTAATAAAGAAACATCCCTATCTGATGATCGATTCTGATCTTTCAAGCTTGAGATGTACTCTGACAATTAAATTTAAATTAGATTAAATGGTACACACCTTTTCATTTTATGAAAATCATCATGCCAAGAAGGCAATAAATTTCTGGCAATCAGAGCCTCTCTAAATTCAGCCACGGCTGTCTCATCGATTGAATTCTTGATCATCTCCATTCGTTCCTCCTCTCAAATCCGCTCGTCCTCTCTCCCTTATCGCACCAATTCAAAATTAGTGCGATAGAAGATGGAACAAACAAATTCGAGAAGCGAATGGGGACAGGGGGCAAGAAAATACAAGGGGATTGAATCGGATTGGATTCTTGAAAAACTGCACTTCCTTGTGACTTTCGGTGAGTGTATTACAGTTTTTCTTGATGCCCCTTTGAAATTTGGGGATTGAGAAATTCAAACTGTCGACAGGGAAGGGAAGACGAAAAGTGAAAGCGCGCACGTAGCGATCCGATAAGAAAATTGAAACGCTTGAAATTTGGAAGTGCGCTCGGATTCCAATCATAATATTTCCCGTGAACCTGGTTTTAATGATGTGAACCCCATTAAAGCCACCGAATAGTGGGCCCAATCCTTAATTGGTACGGAGCGTCTGATGGAGGCTGATGCGGTGTACCGATATAGAAAATCCTACACCAACCTAGAAAGAGATCCGTACAGCGTACTGTAGCGATACGCCGATACGAAATAACTACATATATTGTTACTATCAAAATTATTCCGAAAATTTTAATAATAAACAAAATAAAATAGAAAAAGATTAAAATAAGAAAATATATATTTTTTTTACTAAAGTAGGAAAACCGGAAACTTAGAATCCGGTTCCCAACCGGAAACTAAGAATCCGGTTTCATTAAAAATGAAATCACGGAGAGGGCAGAGGACAGAGGTGCACCAATTTTTTAATAATAAAAATATTAATATTTTAATTGATGAGTTGGATTGTATTTAGGTAAGTTTTTGTAACGAATTCGACTGTATTTATCGGGATTATAAATATTTTTTTTTAACGTCGCAAATCATCGAGCTGTAGATATCCGAGTCTACTTTTACCACGTTGAGTCCGATTTACGATCGGAGGAACGTGCAACTCAATTTTTGCTCCATCTTGAACTTATACCTTAATTAGTCTTTTTTATCATGAGTTTGCGTCGGATTCAATTTTGAATTGCTCATTTCTCCGATCGCAAAACAGACTCGACGTGATGAAAGTAGACTCGAATATCTACAGCTCGATGATTTGCGACGTTAAAAAAAATTATTTATAATCCCAATAAATGCAGTCGAATTCGTTACAAAAACTTACCTAAATACAACCCAACTCATCAATTAAAATATTAATATTTTTATTATTAAAAAATTGGTGCATTATATCTCCACTCTCCAGCGCGCGCATTATTTCCATTTTAATGAATGGAACCGGATTCTTAGTTTCCGGTTGGAAACCGGATTCTAACTTTCCGATTTTCTTATTTTGGTAAAAAAAAAATTATTTTCTTATTTTAATCTTTTTTCATTTTATTTTGTTTATTATTAAAATTTTCGGAAATTATTAATATATATATATATATTGTTTATATGGTAATTAAAATATAATTACAGTCACTTGATCTCATCCTTAACAGAATTAAAAAAAAAATCTCAAGATTCTTAACACAAAAAACTTCCCACATATTGACTAAAGTGTTTCTTTTTTTTTACCAAAAGTGGGTGGAAAATTCTGGTTCTTTTGAGAATTTTAAAATCACTAAAACTATTACAAACGGGTTGTAGTTTTTGAAGCAAAATTTACAACTTTGATATGCGTCTAGGATTACATACATTAATTTTTTTTAGTTTTTAAACGCTTCTTATCTGAAACTGAAAAATTAGAGTTTTTAAATTGTCACGTCAGTAAATATTATCAATATTGTGGGAGACCAATCAAACTTAACCAATGAGTAAGACACGTCAGAATTTATAAACTCTAAAACATAGTTGCTAAATAAAAAACTCTTGAGCAAAATTTATAAATAAGAAACTCATCTATATTTCTAAAACTAATTTAGAAACTGTCATATCAAATTAAAAACTTTAAGAGTTTTAGAAATAAAAATGCTCTAAATTCTACTTCAAGTATTTAAATTACCAACTATTGAACTGACATATAGAAACCATAAAGAGCTAAAAATGTCTTCAAAAAGAAATCATTCAAGGAACTCATCCACTCATCCTTCTATAACGACCAATATTACTTAGCTCCTCTTGGTATTTCTCCTTCTGAATTAACTTGATCCTAAAATAAAAGATATTGCAATTCTTAACAGCAATTATATGAAAATATGAAAGTTGTTCCTAGATATCGATCTGCATTTCTAATCCAAGTCATTGAATGGCTAGTAATTACTGATGGGTCACGTGTCCTTCCTCTTCCTCTTCCAATTGTAGGTAGAGGTCTTGTACATTTTGTGGTAATATGATTATTAACATAAGGAAATTATCATTTTCAAATGATTTACACCAGAAAATGCTAAACTAATAATTTTTTTATCCTAAAGTTCTAACTGAAGCCATTTTTTTATCTGTGAAACATAATTTGTTTCTCTGAAAAACCAAACTATTTGTACGATCGTTGATATTGTTGTATGGGTGATCAGTTTAGTGTCAGTTTGTGAATGGTTTGCGTTGTCTTGTGATCGGTTCAGTGCAAGGACGAATTCAAAGGTTATTTTTGCCAGGGTAACTAAGTCTGGACACTGAGGTTGAGATCAAGCCCGAACACAAACTCATTAAAATTCATTAAAATATCGCTAAAAACTCATTTTTCCACTACAATAATAATTAAAAATACCTAAATTTTGCTTTTTTTTAAAATCAAGTTCCGGCACTTGTCCAGACTTGTCCTTGAATAGCTCTGCCAGTGCATGCTTCGCCACTGGTTCTTTTTTCACTGAACTCACGAGTGTAGGGGTTAATTAGTTTACATAATTATGCATATTATTAACGTATTGATGTAGATTGATGGTTTTATTGTGCATACTAATCAGTTGTTTGAATTTAAATAGAAGAAGCATTATTTTCTCATTTTTTTAATGGTTAATTATGCATATTAAAGGGTTTAGAATTTAGATAATCTGCTTTAGCCTTGATATTGTATTAGTGTTCTAGATTGAATCAGCTTTCATATTGTATCATGATTTAGATTTTTATTGATATAAAAAATTGCATCGCGGAGTACCGCCGCTTTTTGGTTTTTTTAAAAAGAAATATTTTGTATTAAAAAAAATAAACTGTACAATTATACTAATTTCAATCTTTTTGTTAAATAACATTGTTTCACTGAAATTAGAGATATAATATTCTTAATTTTTTTAAAGCATGATATTTATATGAAATGACGAAGGCGTGAACATTAATGCCGTAAATTTAATGTTATTAATGATTTATACTAAAATTAATAATGTGAAATTAATAGTGTGTCTCATTAATGGCGTGCCGCGTGTCTGATAACCTAGACACACGTACAAAGCAAGTTGAATAGCAAAATGAAGCGTCGGAGAGTCAGAAAAATTGGACACGCCGACACTTAGCATGGTTTATATATATTGAATAGCAAAATGAAGTGTCAGAGTGCCAAAAAAATTGGACACGCCGACACTTAGCAAGATTTATATATGGTATTGATATAATTTGTTCAGTTGACTTGTTTGTCACTCTTTCTAAGTTAATATTCATATTATTTTGGCTAATAATGTATTTTTTACGTAATTTAGCATATTATTTATTTTGTATAATTTACTATTTAACTTTTTTTCTCGGTATGTTCAGTTTTCGTATAATTTTAGTTATTATTCATATTTTTCAGCAATTACGTAGATAGTTATATTTTTTATTAGACTAATTTAACTGATTGAATTTACATTATAAAATAAGTATAATTTTTCTCATTTTTACATATTGATGCTCTACAAATGATAATCGAATGAATCATTCTCTTTATTAATTTATGCTGTGAATAAGTATCCATCTCATTTCAATCAGCAATTTTGAATTTTCGGTATGATTGTCGCTTATTTTGAACAATTAAAAAACATACCTTTTGTAATAAATGCTCTAGATCGCTAAAAGCCTAAAACTTAAAACGTGTTTAAATGTCGTGAACAATTTGTTATTGATTCGGTAATTATGTATGCTAGATGATTAATTATGCATATTATATGATTTATAAATTATAATACATATAAATTGTTTTCGTGTTACGATTTCAAAGAATGAAGCGACTAACTGTCTCCCTTACAAGCCCCTTACAAGTTCCCCATATACGACAAATGTAGTAGTCTTTATACTCAAATGTAGTAGTCTTTATATTATTGGACTGGATTCATTATAATAAATATTGAGTGTCAAGTTTTCATTTCTCAAGACATGTAGTATTTATTTGTAATTTCCTTGTTAATTATATACTGCAATGAATACTGTATCATGAAAATCTTTATAATTAACATTTGAAGTCTTTATACTTTTGGCAGTCTTCATTTCTCAGGAAATGTATACATAATATTTTATTTGACAGTCTCCATTTTAACATGAAAATATTTATATTAAATGTTATAAGTCTTTGTACTGTATCACGTAACTGTTTGTCGTGTAGCAGGAGACGTCAGAGGAAGACAGAAAGTGGGAATGATATATTAACACTTCAAAGAATTGTGATATGAAATGAAAGTATGGAACGCTGAACCGCGTTGACTAAGTCAACATATGCATTTGACCAACATGTCGGTATTAAAAGTACATTAAATTTTCTATTATCTTTTGCGTAGGAATTCAAATTTTGTATTTTGTTTATTTTTACTCTTTTATATACAATAAAATTATTCTACTTGTACAATTCCAACTCGTTTAAAACAAATAACTTTTTCTGTCTAAAATAAATACTAACAACATTAAAAAGGACATAAATGTGTACTTTCCCATACAATTTTGGTACGTAGATCATACAAGGCGACTAAAAATGTGTATTCAAAATAAAATAACCAATGCCATCTCGCCATATGTCTTTTTCAAATTATATTATATTATATTATTACGGCTAATTCTGCTATGTCACTTTAATTCAAATCACAAAGTCAAACGGACAACCCACTGCCTAAAAAACGGAACGAGATCATCTGAACCGTCGAATTGTTTTGAAATTTGTATTCTATATCTAAATCTCCTGCAGTTCATCTTGACGGTTCAGCAGACGCACGCCACAGAGACGTGCAGTAAAAGAACACCTTCTCCTAAAAAACGATTTCAAATCACCTGCTCGTCAAAATCCCTGCTCATTTGTGCTCGATTCGATCTGGACCGTTCAAAACTCATCATACGACCCGTGAACAAAATCACAGTCGTCCATGACAATCAATAATCATTGACAGTCGGATCGAGACTAGCATGACCTTACTCAC
>CAXKVX010000393.1:0-95405 GCA_964058865.1 Eleocharis quinqueflora
TGTATCTTCGTTCATTTCCTTTTTAATAGCACCAGCAATTATCTTGGTCGTAAGCTGTGCATGATCTACTCGTGTAATCGATTGGATACAAGTGTGCGGGTATGGATTGGTTCTTATTGTCCAAAAATTATTACCTTTAGGACATACAGCGTACAACCTCCAAAAACATCTCTGATCTTTGCAAACCATAACTAGCCTCGTCGCGCTACTCCTTTCTGTTTTAATCTCTATATTCTCTTTGATGTGATACTCACTAATGGTCCATTGTAACTGATCTTTTGAATTAAATACACGATTTTCTGCCAAGGGATCGTCTGACGAGTTTTGTACTTCAGTGTAAATTTCATTGAAACCAGATATATCACTAAGCTCCTGTACTGGGTGATATTTTTCTGATCTTCCTTGTACAATTATCCGATGATTCGGATGATCGTTAGGATTATAATCCAAATCGTCTTCGTCGGAGGTGTATCCATAATCTTCTCCTGTTTCCCATTCTCCCGCTTCGGCTAATATATTCTCATCGTCATCGCCTTCGTTTTCTTTAGGAATATTAGATATGGGCTCATTAAGATCTATAATTGGTGAATGTCTTGCGGGAGAGATATGAAGAGTATGGCCAGGGCTATAAGGTAATGTCTCATGGCTAAATCTCGGAGGCTCTTCATCCGTGTTAACAACCACTTCACTTGTGCGAGCTAAGTTATCAGGATTCTCATTTGTCCTATTTGGCACTAGATCAACATATAATTCAACAAATCTCCAATTCATTTCTGATTGTGCCATTTGCAATATCATTCGCCACTCTACGTCATCGCGAATGGGAATTAAACAAAAATGATAAGAAGGTGGGATCGCAGTGTTATATCGAGCGACAACATTGAGCGAATATTGACTCTCAAATATCCCCAACCATTTGCATATTGTATTTTTCACATCTTCATACCAGGTGTCTTCATTTCCCGGAAAAGTAAATTTTGAATCACAACTATATTCCATACCATACGGGCCATTTCGAGTCTCACCATCCATATATACGGAAATTGGAATCATCTTTCTTCACTCCAACTGTATAAATTTCCCAATTAATAATATACTAATACTTCAGAAATAAAATAATTTTAAATTAATTTATAATAAAATAATTCTAAATTAATTTATAATAAAATAATATTATAATTACTAAATTAATATTATAATTACTAAATTTCTACAAAATTTCTCTAACTCTTTAATTATTATAATTACTAAATTAATATTATACTAATAGTTCAAAAAATACGAAATACGTACATAAATCAACTACAATTATAATAATTATAAATTAATTTACAATAATAATAATACCTGTAATCAACTAAATTTGAAGAATTATAACAATTATAACAATTCAACTACAATTATACCAATTCAACTACAATTATAATTATAAACTAATTTACAATTATAATAATAACAGAAATCAACTAAGTTTGAAGAATTATAACAATTATAAGAATTATAGCAATTCACTTTGAAAAATGTAAGTAAATTTGAAGAATGAAAATAAATTATAACAATTCAACTAAAATTATACCAATTCAACTACAATTATAATTATAAACTAATTTACAATTATAATAATAACAGAAATCAACTAAGTTTGAAGAATTATAACAATTATAAGAATTATAGCAATTCACTTTGAAAAATGTAAGTAAATTTGAAGAATGAAAGTAAATTATAACAATTCAACTAAAATTATAATTCTTATAAATTAAAAAACAATTGTAATAATACCTGAAATCAACTATCAATTATAACAATTATAATAATTATAAATTAAATCAACTAAATTGAAGAATTTAAGCAAAAATAAAATAATACCTCAAATTACTTGTTTATCTTCAATTATCAATATCTCTCTTCAATTATCAGTATCCTCCTCTCTCTCTCTCGGCCGGTGTATAAATAACCAGTTACTCCGGGTTCACTGTGATCCCCATAACTCCGGGATCACAGCAGCCTCCATAACTCCGGCAACTGTGATTCCGGAGTTATGGGGATCACAGTGAACCCGGAGTTACGTAGGGCGCTGTGATCCCGGAATGGCTAAAATGGTTAATTCCGTTAAAATTTTGTCATTTTGGTATTTTATTAATTTATTTTGGTTAATTAAAAAAATTTCGGTAGTTTAGCTCTGTTTCAGTAGAACAGCAATCTGTCTTTTGATATTCTGAGAAAAAAAAAAAGCTTAATGTAAATACTTCTATTGGATGGAGTACAACTGTACAAGTAAAAAAGTAATTTGCATACTGTAACACACGAAAATATATTGGAAAACATTATACAATACAAGGTTGTATTCACCTGTGCTAGTTACACAGAAGTTTAAGAAAAAAGGGTATGTACAGATTGGTACCATACTGAAATTAAGTGATGATTTTTTGAACTGTTTCATCGTATAATTTGACATAGTGCATGCCAATCGTGGTTATCCAAAGACCACAGATGCATTTCTTTGTTGTTTTGATTATTTCTATATGGTGAAATTCACCCTAACTGGGAAAAATTTTAGCCCAAAACTTGGACTTCTATTTCAGTTTTAGAGACTACAGCACATCTGGATTTAGATCTGTAGTCAAACATAAAATATTACAATAATAAAAAAAAAAAAGAAGGGGACCAATTGTCTTACCATGTGCATTTGCCCTTTGGGGTTCAAAATCTCCCACCATGAATGACTCCTGTTGCTTTCTGATTTGTCTGTGCCCAATGAAGACTGCTAGAGCATGGCAATTTTTAACTGATTCCTTTTCGATGGGGAAGGAAGCAAAACCACGCATAAGATAGGATAAATTGAATATTTATTATTATATTGATATATTATTCTGATCTTGTTTACATTTACAATATTATTTATACATGATTCTTGACTAGCCGTTATTGTACTATACAGCATTGGTGTAAGAGTATACCCTTATTGTTATTTGTTATTTCAATTTTTGGTTAAATTCTTATGCTTTGTTTACCAAATAAAAACTTGGTATTTATCTTTCATTTATCTTGACCATTGATCTTGATCAATGATGAAATCTTTCTTAGATAATTAGTTATTTCTTAATAAGTTGAATCATTTAATATTTGTACTAGAGAAAGCTGGTATTAGTAAACGTGGTCAATTCAAATTTGTGACACACTTCCCAATTACTCACCTACTACTATAGGCAGCTTCAACAAACCGCCAGTCTCAGTGCATTCCCCTATTATTCAAGCTTTTATTACCTGAACTCTGGAACACCTACCCATTTTTTCTCTATAAATACTATCCTCCTTTCATCTCTTCTCATCATTCCAACAGAGTTATATATTTTGCTCTAGTTAACAGCCAAAGCCACCTGATTAATTAGTCAAGAACAAAAACAGTATAACCTTGCTAAGCTATATAATCAGTTCAAGACATTGTCGTTATGGCCGAAGTTGAGGAAATCAGACAGGCACAACACGCTCAGGGTGTGGCAACGATACTGGCGATTGGTACAGCCACACCTAATAACTGTGTGTTACAGTCTGACTATCCTGATTACTACTTCCGGGTCACGAAGAGCGAACATATGACCGAGTTGAAGGAGAAGTTCAAGCGCATGTGTAAGTAAAAATTCTAATTTATCAATAATATTTGTTCACCATATTAATTAACAATGCAATAATCTGTCCATTCACATCATCTCCTATCATATTTTACATCTTTCAGTTACTAATGAACGTTTATTATTAATTTATTATCTTGCAGGTGATAAGTCAATGATCAAGAAGAGATACATGCACTTGACCGAGGAGATTCTGACTGAAAATCCTAACATCTGTGCTTATATGGCACCATCGCTTGATGTTCGTCAAGACATCGTTGTCAACGAGGTTCCCAAGCTGGGAAAAGCGGCGGCTGTCAAGGCCATCAAGGAATGGGGCCAGCCTAAATCCAAAATAACACACTTGATCTTTTGCACCACTAGTGGAGTTGACATGCCCGGTGCTGATTACCAAGTCACTAAACTCCTCGGCCTTCGCCCTTCTGTTAACCGCTTTATGATGTACCAGCAAGGCTGCTTTGCAGGAGGCACTGTTCTCCGTATGGCCAAAGACCTTGCTGAGAACAATCGTGGGGCCAGAGTGTTGGTGATTTGCTCTGAGCTCACTGCCGTTACCTTCCGTGGTCCATCTGAGTCTCACCTCGATTCTATGGTCGGACAAGCGCTTTTTGGGGACGGCGCTGCTGCTCTCATAGTTGGAGCTGATCCCGACCTAGCAATTGAGCGACCATTGTTCGAGCTAGTTTCGGCTTCACAGACTATCCTGCCCGATTCAGAGGGAGCCATAGACGGCCACCTTCGCGAAGTAGGTCTGACATTCCACCTTCTCAAGGATGTGCCGGGGCTCATCTCCAAGAACATTGAGAAGAGTCTAGTTCAGGCTTTCACTCCTATTGGTAAGGCAAAGTGAACTAATATCGTAAAATCTATAATGTCTGAATGTATATTACATTCCTCTAGCATATATACAAATTAATCATCTAACAACATGATGGGAAAATGTGATATATATTTCTAAAAAAAATTATTTATTTTTTAATTAGGCATCAATGACTGGAACTCGATTTTCTGGATCGCACACCCTGGTGGTCCAGCAATCCTGGACCAGGTAGAAGCTAAGCTTGCTCTAAAAAAGGAAAAGATGCGCGACACCAGGCACATCTTAAGCGAATATGGAAACATGTCTAGTGCATGTGTATTGTTCATTTTGGATGAGATGAGGCGGCGGTCAGTGGAGGAACGCAAGGCCACCACTGGAGAGGGGCTTGACTGGGGAGTGCTTTTCGGATTCGGACCGGGTCTTACAGTTGAGACAGTGGTACTGCACAGCATACCTATCGCACAGCAGTAAGAAAGAAAGAAAGACTAGACCTGGTGGCCTATTTCAATCTACTCTTCCCTCCAATTTTAGTTCTTGTTACATTTTATTCAAATGTTTGCCGATTCTTGATTTATTTTTCTTTTTTTAATCTATTACACAAGATCAATTATAGGAAATGTCAATATTTTTTGGGAATTACTCCAATACATGCACCTGATGAGTTTTGTCTAACTTTTAATTTCAATCGTTGATTTCATAAATTAGATGGTTCAGATTAAATCACAAATAAATTAATTCCTATACAGTCGGTTACCTAACTTAGACAGCCGGTCACTCATAACATAAATGACTGGTTGCTAAGTTAGACAACCGGTCACTTTTATTGCGGAAGGGTAATTTTGGCAGCAAAATTTCGGATCCCAAATCTCCGCTTCCCCTCTTCCCATTCTCCACACATCATTCCCTCTCTCTACACGAACAAACAAGAAAGAAAAATAAAACACAAACCCTACTCTCTCTCTACACAGGTCAAGTGGCGAATCACCACTGTTCGTGTCTGCTGGGAATTGCCGATCGATCGGAGAGAAATCAAAATTGCATGATGGATCGTAGAGAAATCAAAATCGCCAAAATATATTTGTTACATTTAAAAGAATTACGAACCAAAAATGTGGGGCGGAGGGGAATCGAAACCCAGATGTTTGATTATGCAGAGCTCAAAGCACCTTTCACAAACCGCTGGATACAGCTACTAACATGTATTTTCTCCGCCAGGGATTACCAAAAATATGCAAATTGCAAGCTCTAATTCAGAAAATAATAAGAAAATATTAGATTGCAAAAAATAGATAGAAAATAATAAGCAAGCTCTAATTCAGGGAGTACCAAAAATATAAACCATGACTCATATATAAATGCACCATTCCTACTTCAAATTCTTAAATCGTGTTTCCTCATTACGCACAAGCGGTTCATGAATAGGTGCTCAATCAATGGTATGTGTATATTTTATTGAAGTTTTTATTTTTGATTTTAATCTTACCTTTATATGAAGCATCTCAAAATAAGATTGTAAAAATTCACATACATAAATTTTTATGCAAATAAGAAAAAAAATTCGTATCTAGCTGAAACAAAAAAAAAATAAGAACATTAAGTTGGAAAATGTTGTAATACACATAAAAATACTCCATGAATTGTCAAGTTGGAAAACGTTTTAATTCTATCTTGTGTGGTTCTAAATTTAGGATGATTAATTTATGATTATTCTAAGATTCTACTATTATCATTTTAGTCATTATTCATTTTTAGAATTTATTGTTCATATTAAAAAATCCAATATTAGATTGCAAAAATAAATACGTCTATTTTAGATTTTAAATCTTTTCATGATTGTTTTTTATTTTTTTCTTAATTTTAATATATAGTATGGATTTATCGATTTTTTTTCTTACTGAGGCCAAAGAAAACCACCACAGTAGTCAATCATGTCGCATACAAAAACTCGTATCAGTAACGAGGGCACTTAATTCAAAGCAGAGAGAGTTGGTCCTATCAATTGGATTTGATTTCACATTCCATTTGCAACCCATTCCTCAAAAGAAAACATGGTGCACACATTTAGCTGAATTATTCTTAAAAGACAGAAATTGCTTTCATATAGAAAAATATGAGATTCCCATTACCACACAAGATGTTACTTACATTATTAGAGTGCATGATACTGGACATAAAATCGACATCGATATATTAAGTGCAACCGATGTACCAGTTCAACTCTTACATTTGTATAGAGATCCTAGAAGTCGGAAATTCACCCTAACTTATCTAGCGTCAAGTATATTGGGAAGTGATGATGTTAGTGAGCATTTTTTAAGACGGTTTGCCCTTTCTGGTGATAGGCACGATTATAGCACCGATATGAAGATACTTTGCCAGCAAGTTATTTATGTCTAGTGAAAGACACAACCGGAATATCTAAAACAAATTGGGCAGATTTCGCACTTCGCCATTTAATAGATGGTATTATAACATTTCAAAAAAATAAGAAGTTCTTCTTTTATAGCAACGTTCTCCTACATGTAAATTACTATCACATTCCATATTTAAAGTTAAAGTTACAATTCTTTTTAATACATGAGTTGGTGCTAAATTTCTTGCTTGTAAACCACACAGATTTGGTATTGCGAACACGTACAAGTAGATGATGAGGTGTTTGCTTATAGTAAACATATACATCCACTTATGAGAAATTGGAACAAAGAAATGATTGAAAATAGAGACAAATATGTCAAGAAACGAGGTATAAGCTTCGGAAAGGTGATTGTATCGCTCATTGTTCCAGATATTGAACATCCTAATGTGACACCAACTGCTTGTGGAGTGAGTATTATTGTATTTGCAGTTGGATTTTTATTATATGTAACTCGTGTTTGGTTGTTTAAAAAATATATATGTTTGCTTTTCGACACAAAATATAGGAATGTCAGGATTGGTGTTTCGATCTGATAGCACGTATTGAGAAACCATTAATACATATGTACGACCAATTATCTCCCATTGACAAAAAAATAGCAGATGCGTGCGACAACATACAGGTTTGTTTATTTCAATTCTAGATACTTTTTCCTTAAGAAATTTTTTCTACAAAATTAACATTTTAGCAATTTGATTTTCCAGGGGATAAAAGAAAGCAGGGATCGATGCAAAGGACACACTCCGACTCCCACTACATCCAAACAAGGCAAATCCAATGGAACGAAAAAAAAGAGCAAGTGACTCTAAGTTATTCTCAGAGAATTCCAATTATACTATCACAAACAAAAAAAACCTCAGAGGAACACAAATGTTGCAGATTCCAGGATTTCCGAAGAGAGAGACGGAAAAAATATATCAACGGTTCAGTCAGGTATGTTTTACTAAACTCAAATAGTAATTATACAATTAAAAATTTAATACACAAATGTTTCAAAATATGTACATGAAACATATTATCTCCAGTTGACGTAGCTGCAATAGACTATGTTGTGTCCCGCTTAAACAACAAAGAATAACTTTAGTTGAGATGTGGAATGAGGAACTTGATCCTGACATGCCTACCAACGACTGGGGTGTTCATTGTACAACTTTGAATGCTGAACATATGCGTAGCCTTGTTGACACTGGTAGTTTACAATCCACAAAATGGTTGGTTGATGATGTAAGTATACTTGAACTCATTCAGATCGATATAAGTATGAGATATCATTTATGTTTTTATTTGCAATATTTGTTTACAGGTTCTGAACTGCTATATGAAAATTATAAGCTCGAGGATACAAAAATAAAAAACCCTCATGCTTGATACCTTTACCGTACAATGGGTCAAAGAATCATTGAGCCAAAGAGCCAATGAGCCAAAGAACCATTGAAGAGAACTCAAACGAGTCTTTTCGTTCAAGAAGTCTCCAACGAACTTCTAAGAACAAGTGCCTTTGGAAAATTTTATCGAGTCGACGAAGCTCTTTTCTCTTTTTCATTCCATCATTTATTCACAAACAATTGGTGATTCAAGATTGTGCTATCAAGACATGTGCAAGGCAAGCTCAACATGCTTACCGCACGATGAGCTTGAGGGGGATGTTAGGATTATAGGTTGGAGATATTGTTAGATGCAAATTATGTAGATGATTATCAATGTAATTGAGAGTAGGAGATTATAGAGGTAGTACAATGTTGGAGATGTTTAGAATAATAGTTTAATCAAAGTTATAAATAGACTCTTATATTTGTAATCAATCACTCAAGATCAATACAATTCATTTCTCTCAATCCCTCTCTTTACAAATTCTATCTTTCTTCTTCCTTTTTTCACTTATTATTTATTCTCTTCGTCGTTTCTTAGCAAGTGGCCTAATGGGTGATGGATGCTGGCCATGCTGGAATCAAATGATAGATGATGGATTGATGGCAGCAATACAACCAAAATCAAGGCAAGCGGTAGAAAAAATGGGTCAGGCAGAAGTATTCTGTCGCAAGTCGCAACACATATATACAGGCCAGGCTGCATGAGCTTTTTCAGATATTCACATGTTTTCTCTGTCTGGATAGATTTTTGCCCCAAGTGAATTGTTGAATATTTTTTATGTTATTATTAATCACTACCGTTGTTTTTAATTCAGAAAAAATCTCACCGGAGGATTTCGTTTCTTCTCTGCCTCTCTCCACACACCACACCTTCCCAGCGCGCTCTCCTCTCAAAACCCTTGCAACCCTTGTCGGTACTACGACGCCAGCAGTAGAGGTGAGAAATGATTTGCAAGAACATTTATCAGTAACAAATTAACAATTTATGAGATACTGTATCATTTTTCAGTTGATTTGATCCCAATGTGTATGATTTGGATTGAACAGATACTTGGTCATCAAGACCTGGCCACGGATGGAACAGCCGTAGATGCCTTCCTCGTTACTCTTTTATGTGATTCTTTCCAGGAGATTTTAGTAGCTAACAAAATCTGTAAGTACACGAAAAGTGACAAGACTTGATGTTGTGTATGTCAGAATTGTGCGATCTTTCAAAATGACTTATCAAATTTACATGAATCTGCACAATATTTGCAATAGATCTTATCTCGATCTGATATGGATAGTCAATAATCATGATTTTTTCATTGGATAAAGATGACAGTTGGATCTGGTAACATCTGATTTCTTTTCCTCGGGTAGCACAAGTATAACCCATACCAGTATTTAACACTTGACATACTTTTGTGGCAGGTACATGAGAACATCATTGTTAAATATAAGCAGTGTCAAGCACTGCAGTAACAGGTTTGTTAGAATTTCAGTTGGCTGTCAAAATTGCAAGCATACTAACATTTATGACACAAAAGTTGCCATATTCAGACATAATCAAAGAAAAGCTTTTTATGATATCATTCTTTTATATTTCAAAATTGAGAGAATAATCAGAGGCTAATTTGAGACAAGGCTGTAGCAGATTCAACAATTGAAGCTTTTATATCTGATGTCTGTGTCAATGACAAAGTAACTTAAATATTTAGTCCTCTTTCTGTTGATGTATCCAGTCACTGGCCATATCCTTCAAATAAGTATATTGAAGTTTTTATTTTGGAAGCAAAGCATATGATGGTTTTGGTTGTGATTTTTTTTTTAATTATGGCTCAAATGCATTTGTCTCATCTCTATTCCTTTTCCCCGTTTTGGAGCATATAATTGTTGCTTTCTGGTTCACACTTGTTTTACTTCAATCTGTTCTGATAAGCAAATGCATAAGTTTCTTGTAGGTTTCTCCTCCCTTTACTGCCTAACAGTTGATGGTAACACTTTGCAGTATTATTTAGCTAGCATCACATCAAACTGTTCCAAGGAATCAGTAAGTATCACATCAAACAGTTGTGGGTCACATACTCACATGACCGATTGACCATGTCTTATAAGGTCATCATGTATTCATGTTAGACTTTTCCATGCAACCAAAAAAGAAAAAGAGGCTTGAAATGCTCCGTTTTCTATGTCCATTGTGTTATTGTTGGAAAAAATAAACAAGGTTCTGTTGCATGAATAGATGCTGAGACTGAACTGTCTCTATTCGGATGGAGAGGCCAAAACAAGAAAGGAGGCTGATATATAATTAGTACATCAAATTCTATTATTGACACATCTCTACTATAATTTGTATAACAGACACATTTTGACGAGACAAAAAAAGCAAGAATAAAACTAATTATTTCACAATGTTTATATATTGAAACCAACTTTCGATTATGCAAAATATTGTATACATATTAGTGTAGATCAGATTTCATTATAAGTAAGAGATCGTTCATTACTTTGCTGTGCGGTCTCTTATATAATTATATTATGTTATGGAATTTTCTTGGATATTTTAAATTAATTAAAATTTAGTCGGATCTTCTTGCTCTCTCCATTTATGCATAATTTGGTGACTATCTTTGTTTATATCCATTTTAGCATCGGTGAGAATTATGAATAGAAAAAATGATTCCAAAATGGTATGATTCTTCTTCAGACCTCGCGCAAGCGAAAGCTACGTGTACCGGAGTATTCTTTTTATGAATGAAGAGGGAATAGTTAATAATTAAAGTATCTAAGGAAGGTAATATAGCACATGTACACAATAAATAAAGTCGTATAATGTTGGTTAGTTAGAAAAATCATGGTGTTAATAAAAAATGAAGAAAGAGGTGCCCTACTTTTGAGGCACTAAAGAGGCTTGGAAGTCTTAGTTGCAGAATTGACCGTTGATTCCAAAGTCTAAAGAGTTTGTTGAAGCTTTAACATGGATTACATGCTTGCATTCAACTCTCAATTTTTAATCCTTTTTGCAGATTTGTCCGGTTTCCCCGGATTTCTTCTTTTTTCTTGTTGAAAAGATGGCAACCACCACCAATTTCTATTACTGTACAAGTTAAGTATAATTAATCTGATTCTATTGAGCCTAATCCAATATATCTTTGTACTACTAGTGACGCCAGCATCCCAATTCCCAACTGTGGAAATTCTAAAATACCAACAACGTCAAAGAAAATGCACCATGCTTTTACATGAACAAAACCAGTTATTATATGTTTAGCTGGTACAAAGCCCTTGTGCCATTGTATTCTGTTAGAGCCAGTGTGTACCTCCCACTCGAATTTCAAATGATTAATGCTATGACAAGCCTTTTGAGGCAATAAAAAATGTGGAGAGGTACATAAAATTAGATATCATCATTTTAAAATATAATTATCCACATGGAAAAAAATGGTTGAGAAATGTGCCTTATTGCATGTGGGACAAGAAATAATTAATACAATATGAAAATATGAGTGATGAAAAAAGTTTACAAGTTCTTCACCGTATTGTCCCCTAAAATTTAAAATCAAGACCTCTTGAAAATGTTAACAGGGCGCATTTAGGAACTAACTAACTCCTTTACTCTCTGTTCGTACTCTCCTTTTTAGAACTAACTCCTTTGTAAAATTTCTTATTCTTCTTCTTAGAATAACCTTGTAAATACTCTTAATTAATGAAATCTGGGAGCCAAGAGCTCTCATTTTTTACTCAAAAAAAAAAAAGACCTCTTGAAAATCGATGTAATTATCGTTTCAGCTACTAGTTAATTTTGACCCGAAATAATTAAATCTCTATTTTTAACATAAAAGGAGAGATGTGAAATAGTCGGGTTGGTGGGTTTACAACTAGACTATAAATATGATCCAATATAGTTAAGTTACGGTAGTTGCAATTTGCAACTAACCACTTGACAATAAAATTCGTTCGATCTAGAATTTATATTATTTAATTGGTAGAATATATAAAAATCTTATTATAGGATTATCTATGTAGTATGTAGTCTTCTGACATTTGACGGAAGTCGAAAGATATCCACTTATCATTTTTCATGTTGTTCGAAATCTTTTGTGGATTTTTTTTCAAAGAATCTCAGAGGAAGAGCTCGGTCAAGAATTTCGAGCAGAGTGGGACAAGATTTTAGTATGAAACATATTTGTAATTATTTTATATCATACGTATAATTTTACAAATTTTTTACAGAAAATTCTAACTTTAGAGGTATGTTTTCGTAAAAAAAATTATGATAGTGCATATTTCAGAAATTCTTGAAATTATAAGCATGTTTTTAAACATTATTCGCCAATTGCATATTGTAACAAGTATATTTTTTAGGCAAATTCTGCAATGGATTCAAATGAATATGAACCGTGCAATTATAGAAATACTATGGTTAATTCCAATTTTAATTCCGTATCTCTTTGTGTGTGATTCCGACCAAATGAATGTAGACACACGATCAAAGATGAATCAAGCCCAACGATTTATTATTTCTATCCATTACAGACTCACTCTATTTTTTAAATTGTTTTTTTTCTTTCAGACTAGTGCTACATCCGCCCCCTTCTCATTTGTAGGATCTCAAGAGCCAGAATCAAAGAGGAAGCGATCTAAACTGTTTATTTGTAAATGAAATGCACTATGATTTCTGGTACTTATTACTATTGTAGATCTCCTACTTTTAGTTGCGTTTTGCGGGTTAGACTAATTTTATTTAAATAAATTTGTTGTGAAAAAAATATATGTAACAATAGTCATAATAAGTGAGAAAATTTTATAGAAAAATGTTTCGTATATATCAATATTGATATCGATGTTATTATGCACATTTAGTTGAGTTACTATGCATAATATATGTAACAATAGTCATAATATTACAGGCCTGATATTCAGGCAGAATCGTCTCATTGTTATTGTGTTATGATTCAGCTATCTGTGATGTGATTTTGACAAATATTACACCTAAACTGGTTGTTATTGTTATCTCCAATTGTTATTGTTTTCTGTTATCTTCAATTATTCATGCTATCTGATACATTATGGTTCATGATATCTGATTCATGCTATATGTTATCTCCAATTGTTATCTGTTATCTCCAAAAAAAATTCCTCTTATCATTGCAGTTGTCTATAATGGACAAAAGTACGAACTGCATGGTACAAGCTGTTGTGCCAATAACCATCACCTAGCATACCTTGTGGTAGTCAAAATCAAGCAAGAAGCTCTGAGGGAGATAACGAGCACTACGAGGAGTATGTGGAAGCTGATGGTGAGCAGATATTTCTTTCTAATGAGGAGCCAATTGTACAACCAAAATCGATTTTGGAGCCAATTTTAGAACCAGAACCGATTTTAGAGCCGAGTGTTCTTGCCGATAGTGAATATAGTATTTTTATAAGATCTTGAAAATTCGAGAATAGAGCTTAATGCATTATTTCCGGATGTTGATGCCTTCAGAAAGTCATTAAGGCATCTTGCTATTAAAAGTGAGTTCGAATATATCACAATGAAGTCAGACAAGAAAAGATTCATGACAAAACACAAACATCGGGATTGTCCTTGGAGGATTCGAGCTTATTAACTTCGAGATGACAATAAAACCTTCAAGGTACATGCATGTATAACTTAGGTAATTATACTTGTGAGATATTTGAATTTGTAATGTAATTATACTTATGAGATATTTGTCATGCTTGTTATTAACATGCAGGTAACTATATTACCACACGAACATACATGCCCAAGCACTAGCATGGTTGAAGGAAAGATGGTTTAAGTCTTGGGTATCAGAAAGGGCTGGAGATTGGTTAATAAAAAATCCATCGGCTGGAGCAAAGCAAGTACAAGACAAGTTGGAATATGAGTTTCATGTAAAATTGAGTTATGATAAGGCTTGGACTGGAAGGACTGCTGCTCTTAATGGGCTCCATGGGTCATGGGAGAAGACCTTTCAATTGGTGTATAATTTTAAAGCAGAGTTGGAAAAGAAATGTCTTGGTAGCATTGTTGAGATAGAATGTGAAAGGTAAGGTAGTAAGAAGTGTTTTAGCAATATGTTTGTGGCGTTGAAACCATGCATAGATGGATTTAGATGGATTTGTACATGGTTGTAGACCATATTTGGCTATGGATTCAACCATTAACTAGACTGGTACACCCTAAACTGATACAACCATTAAACCGGTAAACCCTAAGTTGATACAACCATTAACCAGTCAGAACCAGACTAATAAAGCTAATCTGGTACCGTACCCATTTTAATTCAACCAGTCATTTAATTGAAGTAGTACAACGATTAACCAGTCAGAACCAGACTGGTACAACTAAACTGGTACTGTAACCAATCAGAACCAAACTAATACAGCTAATTTGGTACCCACCTTTTTAATTGAACCAGCCAGAACCAGATTGTACAACCCTAATCGAAAGAATCCATATATGGCAGAAGAAATTTCAATCAATAAATTGATGAAAACAACAATACCGTTCTTTTATTATTGACACATTTATAGAAGATTCTATACGGATTCGAATATGTGGTGCTCTCGAGTCTTAAAATCTTCATCCCGCAATCTGGACAAGGAATGATAGGCATGAGGAGGTCGCTGGACATGGCGGTGCTGGTCGTCACTGGCATGTTGTTGTGTCTCCTGGAATACAAAAGACAGGTTTCAATGATAGAGAGGTTGGGAGCACTCTGGCAACGATGAGAAAGAGGTTTTGTTCGTTCTTCGTGCATGATTCTAGGGTTTCATCGATTCGAACAGTTCATTTGGTTTAGTCAAAAGATCTGTTTATTTGGTTTAGAACAAGGGCAATTTAGTCAGAAAGAAAATTTTGTTGTTTTATTTTACAGAAAATTGAATTAAAGGGAGAAAAGTGGCAATTTAGAGAGATATATTGTTTTAGGGTGGCAATTAAGAAAGAATTGTATTTTGGATGGCAAAATCAAAATTTCCCCACTTTTGGGTGGTACAAAAAAAATTTCCCTAAGAAATAACTATAAATTTGATCATTTTTAGTACTAATTATGTGTCAAAAAAATAACTAATGAGACTTACGAACAATCCTCCTTAACATCCTCCTAACTACCGCCTCTAACTATTGTAGATAATTATATATCTGCTTCGTTAATTAGCATTTCGCTAATTATTTCCATCAATTTCCACCAATTAGCTGCTAACTACCATCCAAGTCCTTATATTACAAATTTTCTGCAATTTTTCTCTAATATAAAGACTTGTATGTTCAAATATAGAGACTTGCAGGTTCAAATATAGAGACTTCCTTGTTCTAATACATAGACTTGGAGGTTTAAATATCGAGACTTGCAGGTTTCAATATTGAGACTTGCAGGTTCTAATAAAGAGAATTATTTGTTATAATATAAAAACTTACAGGTTCTAATATTAAAACTTACAAGTTTAAATATAAAGACCTGCTTGTTCTAACATAAATACTTGCAGATTTTAATATAGAGACTTGTTTGTTCTAATATAGAGACTTACATGTTCTAGTATAGAGATCTTTGTTCTAATGTTGAGACTTACTTGTTAAAATATTGAGATTTCAAGTTTCAATATTGAGACTTGCAGGTTTCAATATTGAGACTTGCAAGTGTCAATATAGAGACTAGTTTGTTCTAATATAAAAACTTGCACGTTTTAATATAGAGAATTGTTTGTTCTAATATAAAGACTTGCACACATGACGGTCAAGGCGATGAACATGGCGGAGTGGTCGATTAGTGGTGCTGATCGTCCATTCTTGTCGAGTAGAGAAAACGATCGAACTAAATTTTCTGTTTTATCGTTTCTAAATTGTGTGAATCTCAATCTGAATCATATAAATACGAAAGTGTTGGAGAAATTGAGGGAAAAGGCAATGAATGAATGATCGAGAGAGGCAAATAGAGATAGAAAGAGAGAGATCGAAAAAAAATTATGGCGAGACGATTCGATATTGTCGAAAATTATCTTGCCAACATCGAAAGACGAGTAAGCGAAACGAGAAAGAGATGCGATATAATTACTTTAGAATAATAGTGAAACACTAATGCATTACTTTTTTAGATCAATTCTCAATTTTAAAACCT
Organism: Eleocharis quinqueflora; assembly: GCA_964058865.1. Taxonomy (NCBI): domain Eukaryota; kingdom Viridiplantae; phylum Streptophyta; class Magnoliopsida; order Poales; family Cyperaceae; genus Eleocharis; species Eleocharis quinqueflora. Next base: position 16,344 of record CAXKVX010000393.1, read on the forward strand.
TGACAACTACTTTATGTTTTTTTTTCAATTATCAATTAAAAAAGACAGTGTACTTCCTCAACAGTGTTAAAAAAGTGCCAATTCCTTTTGGAATAGTTTACAAGAAACTTACCTAACCTTTGTTCTCACTTTGTGTTAAGACCTTTAAATACTATCAATTAATGATGCAAGTGGGTTGTGGGTTGGTATTAGGGCTGTCAAACGTGTCTAATCATAACGAAAATAGTCATAATCATTACTGTTTCATTTAACTTACGGTTTTATTTTTCCTTTTGTCGTTATGTTTAGTTAACGGGACATAATTTAATTTTGTTGATCGTTTCGTTTACTAAATGATCTAAACGATTAAAAATTGTTTTGTTCAAATAGTTATAGCTCCAGTGCTCGTGCAGACTTCCAAAACTTAGAAAAAAGGAGAAAAAAAGAAAAAATAGAAATTGCTAACAAGTTAACAATTGCAAGATTACTAGAAATTGCCAACCAGACTTCCACCAATAATTTCATATAAATCTCACATCACATCAAAATATTACATAACATATATTAGGAATGTCAATCCCTACATCCCTAAATCTCTAATATTGCAACACTAACAATTGCAAGGTTACTAATCCTAAATTCCTAATAGGCTAATATTTAGTTGTCTGTGATGTCATTGCCAACCTTCTCAAGCTCAACCCGAACCTCAAGCTATCTTCTCAGACACTAATCTCTACTTAAGGTTCAAAGAGCCCAAGAGAAATATTGGTACAAGTACAAGCACTCTAGGCTTCAGAAGGTTTGCAATGGCATCATAGTCAACTGAGAGAACTGACACATTATCCTACACATACTCCTAGTCACAAGGCAGTAATGCAACAAGCCAACAAGCTTTATGACAACAAAAAACATTGTTGCATCACCTCAAAATGATATTACCAACACTGCTTCAAGTTGCACTAGCAGCACTACCATATATTATGTCATTTGGTTTTGCTACTTCATCAGTAGACCATATAACATCACCAAATAGCCTATCTTTGTCTGAAATAATAGACACAACAAATGAGTATATGAAGTTCTTTTAGTTGCCTTAAGGATATACATAACATGTCCACAATAGATGCAGGTAGCTGTATAGCTACCATCATCTTGCACAGGACCTCTTGTGAAGTGTTCCCACCAAGGTGAGGTTCTTTGTTTTGCTCTTTGTTGGTGGCTTGAGGACCATTGGACTCATTGATTTCAATTATTTGTATATCCTCTTGGGTTTCTAAGTTCAACCCAGATCTCATGCTAAAATTCAAATGCATTATCAATTCAAGTTTCAATTTAAGTATCAATTCAAGTGCAATGTCAATTTCAGTGCATTATCAATTCAAGTGCAGTATCAATTCAAATGCCAATTCAATTTAATTCAATAGCATTATCAATTCAAGTGCAGAACCAATACTTGTGCTAGCAAGTGAAGCCGATTCAGGAGCCCTCAGCCAAGAAGGCACAGAACCAGCAAACGATCTTGCACCTCATGGCTTAGGCTCCTGGATCGTGTTTAGTAGCCAGTAACAAGCACCAATAACATGTGTAGTATCAGTCAGCAAACAAGTAAAGATCAAACAAAGAAATATTAAAAGAAAAACCAAAGGAAGCCAGCAATCAAAGAAAGAACAAAGAGAACATACTCATCTGATGATATATCAGGCTCCTCCACTTCAATTATTCTGTCCAACTCAGCCATATCATAGTCAGGCTTATAAAACTCTTCATGCAAAGAAAAACCAGCAATTGATTAAAAAAAATTTAACCAAAAATACAAGGGGAAAAATAGGAAGTTGAATCTTACAAAAAAAACTTGAAGTGTACAGTGTACTTCCTTTCTTTATCTCTATCTTTCGATTCTTTGTTTTTTCTCTCTCTCTTTCTCTCTCTCGTTTTTTTCTTCTTTTCTTACTGTAATTTTTCTTTCCCTTCAGAACAACCATATATAACCAAGGAATCGTCATGATTGTTGCTGGTGACGAGTCCTGGTCGACAATCTTGTCATCGATCTCACAACCTACTAGCAATATAAATGATAACAGTTCTCCGGCCTCTTAAGCCTAATCAACTTGCCAAGTACGATAGAGTTCTGAAAATTCAGCAGCAAATCGTCAAGTTCAAGGCACGACACTAGCAAATCAAACTAGGATTTGAAGAAAAATCACAGAAGAAATGATGATGTCTGAAGAAAGTATCAAGAGAAGATCGTTTGCTAAAGAGAGGGAGACAGACGAAGATAGAGGAGAGATGATTCAAGCGTGAGGAAGAAAGAGGAAGAAAAACAGGAGAGCGGCACGAGATCTGATCGGTCGGGATTAAGGTTAAGGCTTTCCTCATTTTCTCTAGCAACTTTCCATGCTATCAAAATGTTTCAGATATGATCCATTAACCGTTCCGTCCGAACGAAAAAAACGATTAAATGAGTTAATGGGTATGAATATGAATTGACAGTCCTAACTGGTATGGAAAGAATTCGACCATTGGTGGATGATTGGCTCCGGTTACCACTATTGATAATTATAATAGTTTTTTAAATGCAATTTGGTGATCAATTATGGGAGTTGGTTTCTTGGAAACCATATTATCCATTATAAGGAAGAAATATAAGAAGATATGCATAAATAGTTTGAATAAAGAATAATTTATTATGACTAATTCTGTTATGAATCAAAATTAATTTTATTATACTATTGTTGATGCAAACTAAATTTTATTGCACAATTATTATGGAAATCAACAACTGCTATTAGTTTGTTCTTTTAAATTTTTTCGTCCATTAATTCACTTATTATTTTATATCCTCATATTCAAAATGTACTTATATTGTCATATTCAAATTGTACTTATATTATTAACCAGGTATTAAAGATGAATTAGGCTATAATACATACGTAAGCACATGGTTATATCATCCTTACGATAATATCTCAAATTTAAAAATGCAAATGGATAATTCGAACCGTTGAAAATATTATCAATACTAAAATCTACATGAAAATCAAAATTTTATTTTTTTACTATTTTATCGGATAGATAAAAAAATTGAGTAATGTGACGACTTATAGACATTCAATTTAATCAATTTTCTAGTAACTTGATAAAATAGTAAAAAATTGAAAAATAAAATTTTAGTTTTTAAGTAGATTTTAGTATGAGCACTATTTTCAACCGTTTGAATTAACTTTTTGTAGAAATTTGAGATATAATCGTAAGGACTAATCTTGTTTAAATAAACTGAGATCCAAAACTTCGATCATCACACTCTTAACTATGGACAAGAAACACTAATCTTGTTTCATCAAAACAAAAATTTGTATGATTCACTATTTTGGATCAATTTTTACAGGTTCAATGAAACTATGAATATTTGCCAACCAAATCAGAAGATCGGATTTCTAAGATACATATGTCATATGTGCACGACATGCACACGACCGAAATCATAAATAATAATTAATCACTGTGCCACTGCCACCCGTCTTCTATGACAGTCCATTAGTCCATATATATAAATATAATGCAATGTTGCCACACGGAAGACCAGTGCATTTGTTCCATCTAAATATCCTCATCTGATCCTCTCCTTCCCATTTCCCAAGTCCCAACTTGCTCGAGTTGGACCCACTAGTCAGTGAAAAAAACCGTGTACCCAAACCAGAAACTAGCCAACCAACAAATCCGCTACACGTGTCACCTCCGCAACCACCGCATCCTGCTCTTTCTTTATCAGTTCCTTACCCGAACCCGAATCTCCATCACTCCCCGCTTCAGCTCTCCTCCTCTTCTTTGGCGAACCCGATTCCGGATCCGATAACAACTCATGCTTCGTTCCAACACCTACCTGTTCGTTCCCATCGGGTTTAATCCTTAGCGGGAAGTTCAATAGAGCTTTCGAGCCCCGCATCCGATAAGCCGCCTTGTCATAAGCCTCCGCCGCCTCTTCGGCCGTGTCGAAGGTACCAAGCCAAACCCTAGCACCGTTCTTCGCTGGGTCTCGGATCTCCGCCGCGTATTTGCCCCATGGTCGTCGCCTCACACCTCTATAGTGTTTCTCTTCCTTCACGGGTCTCGGTCTCGGTCCCGGCTGAGATTCTTTCGGTTCGGGTTTGCACCCGTCAGGCAACCAACCCGATGCATACGCATCTCTTAAGGCGAAGTACACCACCATGTCATCGGAATCATCGAGTTGAAAAGGGAGCTCTCGCCATTGATCGGCAATTAACCGGGAGAAACTAGAGCTCCTGTAGTACACTGGTCGTGACGGCTGTGCCGGTTGTACCGGCGTGGCTGTTGTTGGTTTCTCTATGTGGTGGAGACTGAGCATTTCAGCTTTGTTTTGAAGGGCTTCGCTTGATTGCTTCCTCCTCTTTGGGTTTTGTAGTGATGATATTGATATTGCTTCTTTGGATTTGTGTAAGTTGGTTTGTTAATGAAAATTGAAAGGTTAAGTGGAAAAACGGGTAGCGGGGTGTATATATAGCGACTGAGGAGTGGGGCCTGCGAAGATAGGTAGTCTGCTTGCCTTGAAATTTCGTCTAGTGGCACGTGATATTTTGTTTCCGTGGTTACTCAATATACCTTAATTTATTTTTCTCGGAAAATGTGTAATCCCATGTTTGATCAGAGAACGAAATTAAGGAGTCATAACTAATAAATTCTTATGTAAAGTTAAGCTATGATAAAATATTTTTGTTTTATTAAATTGATGAAAGAATAAAAGAGAATTCGCAGATCTCGATGCAACGTAATGAATGAAATTCCATGTGCTCAGAACTGTGTAGCACCGTATAAGAATCCGACCCTTGATGTTGTGGCAATTTATTTGAAATGCGAGTAATACTTTGTCCAGTTTAGAAGTAGAGAACTTTCCAACATACACCTTATTAATTTAGAACAATTACAGGGTTGCCAATAAAAATTTGTCAAGAATGTTGTAAATTTATCAGAGGATGGTCCCCAGGGGAGTGATTGGGGTGGACCGATGACGTCAGTGATGAGGTGGCATACGATATCAATTACGTCAGCACCGATTTCAACATCATTGGATCATTTGTGCATTTATTGATCGGGACCTTTGATATCTGAAAATTATCATATCTATCTAGGAGAAATACGACCAGTTCCTTGCTCCAATAATAGATCAAATCAATTCTGGTCACATCATTAACGCCACGTCATCAGTGTGGTATTAAAATTAATAAGATTTTCTTTTTTTTTATGATAAATTTCTTTTAGAGATAAAAATGAGGATCGGGTTACTCAAATATAAATATGTATGAACTATCGTCAACTTGAATTTCAAATTTATGAACTCTCATCTTTGCTACTACAAAATATTCATTTTCTTTTTACGATGAAACTTGAATTCTCACCTTGACTAGTAATTAGGTGGCCTTAGAATCGAGATGAAATTTCAACTTTATTATTTTTAGTTGAATAAAAAAAACTTTATTATTTTTAGCCAATCAAGAGTCAACTGAACATTTAATGACTCGCAATTATATTTGAAAACATAATATAGGTTGTAAATTTTGTTTTTTTTAATATCTGGATACCTAGCTGGTCATTTGTCTATTTTTTTTTAAAAAGTTAGTACAATAGAAAAAGTTGGCGTTACGAACACCGATCTTTTGCAACAACACCGATCATTTGATTTATGCTGCAAATGACTCGTTTAATCTAACAAAAGGAAGTCAAAATTATTCTTCTTTTTTACTAATCAGTCATTTGATTGCATGGTGTTTTCTTGAGAGGTTACCACCCTCTTTTGATATTTTGTGCTATCTTGCACATGTATACCTTTGATGTCGTGTGCAATCTTGCACTCGAATGTTTCTTGAATTATGTGCTCTCTTGAACATGCATGTTCTTGGTATTGTGTAGACTTTAAAAAAAATCCGGGCGGGTCTACCCGCCTGTGCCCGGACTCGCGGATCCAGGATCCACAGATCTATCACAGGTCTGGTTGGCCCCAAATCTCCCAAACTTGTCTAAACTCGTGCCCGACTCGTCCCACGACCCGTGGATCCGTGCAAAAATTCAAAAAAAATACAAAAAATTAAAAAAAAATCAGAAAAATTCAGAAAAATCGAAATATATATACATATTAAAATAATGTGTAGTTTTAAATTCAAAAATTCGAAAAAAATTCAAAAAGTTCGAAAAAAATTCAAAAAATTGGACGAATCCGACCCGACCCGTCTGGACCCGCCCGGGTTTATCACGGGTCGAATTGGAGGTTTTGGGTTCGGACCCGTGCAGACCCACCCCGTCGTACCCATGGATCCACCGTACCCGTGGATCCGTGGATCCAGACGGGTCGGATCCACGAGTACCGGACCCGCCCCGTTATTAAAAGCCTAGTATTGTGTGCTATTTTGCACCAGAATATTTTGGTATTGTGTGCTATCTTGCACAAGTATACTCTTGGTATTGTGTGCTATCTTGCACATGTTTACCTTTGTGATGAAGTGCCCAACAATTCTTGGATTGGACTGATTTTCTTACATTTGGGTATTGATTCTCTGGGTTACAGTTTTTTGTGATTATGCTCAACGATTCTTGGGTTGAGGTATTTCGGGATGCCACTTGACAATTATCGAGTCAAGGCATTTTTTACGGGATTCGTCAATGTTTCCATGAGTTGAAGATTTTTTATGCGCCACTCAACGATTCTTTGGATGAGGCATTTTCAGTGATGGGCTTCGACCATTTTGTGAGTCGAAGCGTTTTGGAGGTGCCACTCACGATTCTTGAGTTGAGGTACATGCGGCAGGATTCTTCAATGATTCTCTAGATTGAAGGACTTATGGTGTTTTCTTGACAAGTGACCACCCTGTAGTAGTCATCCAACTCTCCCGTGAGTTAAGACGAACTTCTGTTGTTTTCGTGACAAGTAACCACCATGTGATAATCATCCAACTCTCTCGTGAGTTAGGACAATTTTCTGGTGTTTTCATGACATGTAACCACGTTATAAACCCAATAGCCAGATGGAATGATAACTACTAAAAGGTCCATTGGCAATGGAGAGCCTCAAATATAAAACTTATCTCGAATCCAACAAACGACTCGGAAAGCCCTCTCGAAGAGCTCCCCGAGTTGATCTCATAAAGACTCGAGAAAGCTCTCGAGACTACAGACAATTATATCACAAGCGACATCTCGATCAGGCAACACAGTTATTTAGCATGATCGATTTGATCCCACTAAGAATAACTATCATATGAAAGACATTTCAATAACCATTTGGCTGAATCTTATAAAAGACATGATGATAGACACAAGAGGGATCTCTCTCATATAAAGACACACAAAAGACCCATATCTCCCACAATAGAGAAAATTTAACTACTACATGTACAAACACCAAAATAGATCTCTTCATGAGAGCACAACACAACTACTATCAAATAAGAGACGGACTAACGATAATTAGACTGTATCAAATAAGATGATGATTAAATTTGATATAAGTAAGCATTAACGTACATTTTTTCAAGTTCAAAAACTTATTTTATTTAGTTTAAAGTCTACAGATTAGGTTATTTTACTAAGTAGTTTAAGAATGCAAAAATAAATTCAAGGACTAGCGCTGCTTTTTTTCAAGAAAAAAAATATATCAAAAGACCAAAATCTCAACTACTCAACCCTTCATGTTATCTGTTATATATATTGGAACATATGCACCTCTTTGTCCCTGTAAAGACATATATAAACCTTTAGAAAGGGTAACACATTTGTTTTCCATTTTTATTTGTTATGGACTATATAATATGAGTTTGTTACATGCATGTCCACAAATGTATTATTATCCATTCATAGGAGGTTCACAATTGTATTAAAAGTTTAAAACAAAGTTCTGAAGAAAGCAAAATTAGTTTGAAAATAACTCTCCGCTCTCGAGACTTCTTGGAAGAAAGAAACAATGAGAAAACCAACCCGAGCATATATAATTGATCGATGTGGCACTATTCTTCATCTGAATATCTGATCTGTAAAGTTTGATGTTGGAGTTGGCGTTAGGACCAAGCCACACAAAGGGGATGCACATGCATTGTGTTTATCTTGTTCTCTCATATTATTAGGAGAGAATTCACATAACGGTGAGACCTCCTGCATTTTCATCGCTGCTATAACGACGAAACTACCTGCACAATAATTTTGTTACAGTACCAACGAATTTATAACGTAACAGTGATGTCTTCATTAGGAGAGGTATATATATATATATATATATATATATATATATTTCTTTTGTTTGACGACTTTGTTTAAAAATTAAAACAGCCTATGACGAATTGACGACCTCGTGACAGATTCCGAGACGATAACGACAACGAATATTAAGTAAATTAAGTGATCTACCTGATGAACTCTAATTTTATAGAACCCAAATTACAAATTGATAGGACATATCTTTTAATATATTCCGCTTGAACTTTGAACAAATTAAAAAAATCACATATATTCTCCTTCCCTGACATATCATTTACTCCAAAATACAATTTTCTGATGCGTACACTCTCCTGAAAAGCTTCAAATATTATTTCACATACTCGGGGATTCAAAAATTGTCTGGAAAGAAAAAAAATTATAATATTTTTGGGGGAAAATGAGGCACATTGTAAAAAATTCAAATTATAAACATATTTTTTAAAAATTGATGAATTGTATAAATATACAAAGTAAATTTTGCAGAAAAAAATCCTGGAAGGGGCACTATGACAGAAATGACATGTTATAGCGGTCTTGTAAGGTCTATTACAGCGGACAGGAGGCCGGTGTAATAGGGGGGGGGCTGCTATAGGTACAAAGAATCCGCTATAACAGATTCGAGCTATTACAGCGGACAATACTACGGAGCCGCTTTAATAGAATCTACTATAGCGGATAAAAGAAAGAGGCCGCTATAATAGATTTAATCTGTTATAGCGGCTTTTAACTAAAGGCCGCTATAACAGATGATCTGTTATAGCGGCCCTCAACTAAAACCCGCTATAACAGTGTGAAAATTATATTAAAATATTCGTAGGTATTATAGCGGCTTTCCCGTTATGTCCGCTATTAAGTTTATATTTTTTTTTTTATAAATGCAGCCGGTTTTCTGTGGCTAGCCCCCAATTGCTAGCCATACAAATTGTACCAATACAAATGTATATCAATGAGTTTATAATTTAGATAATACACAATTAATTTCACATAATACACAAATAAACATATCAATATATATCAACATATATAAGTAAACTAAAATCTCACATATATATCGTAAAAATGTCACATACAAATGTCACACACAAACATCACATAAATACAACAAAATATCAATACAAACATCAAATAAAACATCTAAGGTGTACAAAACTCACAAGTAATAACTCATATAATCGCAAAGTATTTCTTTTACCTTGTTGATCTCGCTATCGGGCACTGACAAAGGATATGGCTCGAGCTCCTAAAAAACACATTAAAATAAAATTCAATCATTATTACTTTTGCATATGCATACATATAAATACAAATATGTACATAATCATTAGAGAATAAATTGCGCACATTTAACTTCAGCGATCTCAAACTCGAGACATCATTGTAACGCGTCGCAAAGTAAAACATCCCCCGCATGACATAATATCCGCAAATCCAGCCATTGGACTGCGGAGGACTCTACAAATTTAAGAAATAAACAAAATGAATAGTAAGTGATGAAATTTACTAAACCCGATAACTTTAGTAATTAACCTTAAACAATGAATCTCCTACAACTCTAAATCCTAAATTGAAAACCCTAAATCTAACATACTTACATCGTAATTCCTAAACTTTACATTTCGAAGGAAATAAGCTCCAATTTGAGATAAAATATAGAATACTTACCTTTACCACTCTGATCTCGAATTTTGTACTTTTGCTTGAACCTTTTGATTGATAATATTGCCGCAACGACTTGTACAAGTGTATACAAGTCCAAATAAATATATTGAATAAATAAAATAAGATTGTTAAAAATGATAGCAAAGGAAACTTACGCATTCAATGCCCTAATAATTTCGAGCATGTTTCCCGTTTTGTTTTGCGAATCAATCTCATAAATCGTTGTTGATGAGATTTGCAAAACTAAGAGATATAAGTGATTGCTGCAACTCACGTTTAACATAATTAAGTATGAATTCATATGAAGTGACTGAATTATCAAAAATTAATTATGCTAACCGTTCGATATATGGCAAAAATATCATGGATTTTGGGTCCTCAGTTGTAATGAAGAAGTTCGTAATGTAATTGACTGTGGTGGCATAGTTCTCAATTACACTTGTTCCCGAACACGAGGCAGGATCAAGAAAAATAAACTTCGAGGCCAACCCAAATTTCCAGAGATAATGTGAAAGAGACCTGTGTTTATAAATACAGATTGGAATTATATATATATGTACTAAGTATTAATTATAATGTAATTGCATATAAATTAAATTGAAAGATTCTTACTTGCACCATATCTGAAGAATCGAGACACTTAACCATTGACCCGACTTGAGAATATCCATTATCTCACTATGTGCCACCAATTGCACATCATCTATCCGGAACAACTGTTTGTCGCCAATTGTGAAGATAACTTGGTCCACCGGTTGCGACATCACCTATTAAACATGATCTTGTGAATTGCAACAATATCGAATTTTTTATTCATTTTACAAGACATAAGTCAAATGCATACCGTATTGTAAAGCTTTAAGCTAGATGGGTCAAGAAACTTCAATAATTCAACGGGAAGAAGGTGAGGCCTCTGATAAATGCTCGTGCTTGAACTTGGTGCCTTCTCTCTTTCCATCTCAGGTGCTCGAGCCTGCGCTGAATCATGTGAGTACAACATCAAATTAAATGCATAATAAATTAGAATTTAGTGGATTCATTATACCTGCTACTGAGGACACAGCTCCACAAAATATAAAGGCCAACATACAGGATAAGTGACTAGGTCACTGACGTCATACAAATCGTCGGTTGGATAAGGCACTTTCACTCGTTCTTGACCTACAATAATTAACTATTTTAGTTCATTCATTAGCAAAAATATTAAGACATTATATATGTTACTTTAATTCATTACCTGTAACGACCGCATCTATCGTCACCCTAACTGTATCAGGAGGAATAGGGGCATTGTGAATGGTTGAAGCATTCTGGTCATATGGCAGTATTGTCCCATGTGCCACCATCGTCCTACATGCATCTGCCGGATCATACAAGTTGCACGGTGTGGCGACCTAAAGCAACATTATAAGAATTAGTCAAATACTACGCAAACAATAAGATATAATAATAAACATCGTGAAAAGAAGTAACCTGTATGTCCTCGGCTCTCCAACAAGAATAGCTAGGCTGCGTCGGCTGCGGGGGAGGCATATTAGGCTGGTGGGGAGGCATATTGGCCTGTTGGGAAGCAAACTGCAGCATTGCACTCATGTTATTTGATCTGAGCATGTACTCCTGCATACTCAAGAACTGAGACTGCAGTTGTTCATGCTCCTCTCTGGAGACGCATCTCTCATGCGTACTTCTCCTCCTTGGCTCTTTTCCGTACACGTCTTTGAGCCCAATCGTATTGGGGTAGCCTCGCACCTTACCTCCATGCTCCTGAGTTCCGAGAGCAGCTGTGAGTATGTCGTGATGTCGATGCTCTCGGAACGCCCCTTGGGAGGCTTCTGTGGATTTTGCTACCTAAAAATAATTAAAATAAGAATAAGAATAGTATAAAATAATGAGTTTATAATTTAGATAGTATAATAAATTGAGAGAAGTGAAAGAAGAATATAGTACCACTCGCTTAGCGACCTCTCTCGTCGCATCATTGACAATGACATATTCACCTTCCTTAACCCGTCTGGCATGAGATCAAAGGAATGTCAGACTTCTATCACCGATGGTGGGCTGATCAGTTCCGACTCCTCTCCTGACACAATGAAAAATTAAAGTAAAAAATTAGTTATCTAAATTATTGTCTGTGCGCTTTTAATATAGAAACATAAAAAATTAATACCATCTCCAATTCTGATAATAGCAGTGGATTTCCAATTTTTTTCGTGCGCTTTTAATTCCACCCGAACCAGTAGTGTGGTGGTGGATCATTTTTTCGGCATTTTGTTTATTGCGCTGACGTAGTGCCTACAAATAAGAAATCAAGATATATCAGAATAAATATATTGATAATTTAATTAGAGACAACAGGATATCATACCTGAAACTCATCGCTATGTGTGTAAGCAACGAAGTTCTCCCACTGCTGATCTGTGATTGGTTCTCCTTTTTCCATAGGAGTTAATGGATTATCTCGATAAATGTATTGCTGCCTCAGCCTAGTCTTCCAAGCCTTCCACAGCTCGTCCATCTTTGCAAGAACTTTGTTTTTCCGATGGTCGTCTACAATGTTCCAAGTCTCCTGTAAAAAAACAAATAAATTAGATATTAGTTCGATAATTAAAATATTAAATATTGTCGTCGAATTCATAAAAAAAGAATTGACCTTAATCTCTTCCCAAAGACTAAGCTTTATCTTGTCGTCGAATTCTTCCCAATTTTTTATGTCACATGGCACATGCGATCTAACAAAAACGCCGAGCCATGTCGTCCAATCCTTCACCATATCACCAGTGGCTACGCCATTCTCATCAAACTCTATATGTTTGTCGACTTTTTCTTTGACTTTTTGTGCATTTGCCTTTGATCTCAACTTTCGGCCAGAGCTGCTAGCTACGCTTGATGCACCGTCGGACATATCTGTTAATTATATTACAAAAAAGCACAATTCTAATGTTAAAACTCTAACCCTAATTTGAAGAATTATATTACAAGAAAGCACCCTAATTGAAACTTAATCCCAAACTCTAAACTCTAATTTATACAACATATGGCATTCTTTAATTAAGCACCATAATTAATTTAAACATAACCCAAATTCTACTCTAATTTAGCACTCTAATTAAGCACCTAATTGAAACATAATTCCAAACTCTAAACTCTAATTTATACAACATATTTGATTCTTTAATTAAGCATCCTAATTAATTTAAACATAACCCAAATTCTACTCTAATTTAATTAAGCACTCTAATTTAAATTCTAACCTCACGAAACCATAAGAGAGATATATATTTGATACCTTGTAAGAGAAAACAGCAAGAGACAAGGCAGCGGAAGAGAGGAGAGGCGGCAGCGAGCTAGAGAGAGAGGCAGCGAGCTAGAGAGAGAGCAGTGAGAGAGAGTAGAGAGAGCAGAGAGAGAGCAGTGAGAGAGAGTAGAGAGAGAGCAGTGAGAGAGAGAGCGGCTGGGGTTTGGCTGGGAATCGGCGGGGTTTTGGCTAGGAATCGGCTAGGAGCGCGCTTGTTGGTAGCGGCGGGGTTTGAAAATGAACCGGCTGCTGGATAGAGGAGAGACCTAATACAAGTCTGTTATAGCGGCCTTTTATAAAAAGCCGCTATAATAGGTCTGTTATAGCGGCTTTTTATAAAAGTCCGCTATAACAGACCTATTATAGCGGCGTTCTTAAGGAGTCCGCTATAATAGCTAGGAACACCATATTACCTTTCTTTTTTCAGTTAAGTCACGAAACAAACAGAGGTGCAGTGGTACCACAGGTGTATAGTTGTTGTTGGAGTTCATGAGTTCGAATCTCAAGTTGGAAAAAAAAATTTGGTACTAAAATTTTGGTATTAAGTTGTACAAGTTCAAATATTACAACATTTTTATAAAATATTACAACAAATCATTCAAACAAATAAAATATTACAACATTTTTAAGAAATATAACAACAAATCATTCAAACAAATAAAATATTACAACATTTTTAAGAAATATTACAACATTCATTATTTTTTTTGATTTGCGGTGTTTGACCCACACTCCTTCGTTGTGATCTAAATAAAAAATACAAAAAACAAGTAATGCGGTGTTCTTAATCAGAAAATTAGATAAAAATTATATATTTAAGAGATGTAATGCTCCGTGTAATAGAAATATACCTGAACGCAAGTAATGCGGCGTGTCGTTGTTCTCCACTGGATCAGCCTCTATACCTGTGGAAAATGGCGGTACTTCTTCATATTGGTCGTTTTCTTCTTCGACATCTCCCACATCGATGATTCGTCTTTTACCCGAAAGAACCACATGCTTCTTCTTGTCAGATGGATCAGCAACATAAAATACTTGTTTAACTTGTTTATTGGAAAGTATGAAAGGGTCGTCTCGATGACCCACTCTTTTCATTTCCACTGTTGTGAATCCAGTTTCCTTTTCCACATTAACACCAATCTGATTGAACCATTCACAGAAAAATAATGGAATTCTGAATCTTATGTAATCAAGTTCCCAAATTTCCTCAATTCGACCGTAATATGGTATTGCCTTACCACCACCAGCTGGCACAGCATCTACTGTTACTCCGCTGTTCTGCACCGTGCTCTTTTTGTCTTGGGTGATCACGTTCAGAGCTGGACCTTTGGCTACGCCAATGCACATTTGCATGTACGCACGTATTCGTGGGAACAATTTGGGAAATACTTTACCGAAATCTCCGCAAACACTGGATTGCAACTATCGTACGTCCGCTAATCCTAAATGAGACAAAGTGTTCAAAGAGCAGTCCCAAACGGGGACTATTCGAGATTAATCCCTATTGGATTAATCCCGAACGGGTACCGACCTAAATTAGTTTATTTGCCGATATTTTGGTCCTATATGACAGTACCTAACAAAATTTATGCAATTAATGCCATTAAGTTAATATTAATGCATTTTAATAAAATTAAAACATTGAAATATATATAGAGAATGAATTAACCTCAATAAAAAACTCCAACGAACTCACGCTATGTGCAGTGTGCCCGTCTCTCTCGATCGCTTCAAGGATTATTACAACTGAAGTTAGGCAAAAAAATTGAGTTTTAAAGATTTGAAGATGTGTATTTAATGGAGTATTAATGGCTGTTAGCTATGGAGTATGGATGCTGGTATTTGGGCGCCAAATGAAATGGGGAAGAAAGGTATTGGCGCGCTTGTGAAAATAACCTAAAACCTATTATAGCAGCCTTCCATACCAAGCCGCTGTAAAACTCGAGCTCTTATAGCGGCTTATTTAGAGGGGCCGCTGTAACAGCCTATTATAGCGGTCTTGTTCTAAAGTCCGCTTTTACAGAGGTAGCTATTATAGCGGCCTTTATTAAGGATCCGCTATAATAGGTTTGGAGATATTTTTCTGGCGCCGTAACAGCGGCCTTTAACAAATAGCCGCTATAATAGATTGAGAGATAATTTCCAAAATGCCACTCTAGAGCTATTATAGCGGCATTGCTGCCTATCCGCTGTAATAGGTGGGCTATAATAGCCCTTTTCTATAGTTGTGCTTCCCTCCTCGGGCCTTACTAGCTCCGCCCATGTACATACCATTATATATTTATATAAATCATTTTTAGAGAAAAAAAAGCCTTTGGAAGGCAAGTTTATATTAATACTATAATTATTTCTTAGTTTGCTTCGAAATAGTATGATTGTTACTAGTATTATAATAATAATAATAATAATAATAATAATAATAATAATAATAATAATAATAATAATAATAGTATTATTATTTCATTTTGGTTTTTATTAATATCTTATATATTTATTACAATATAAATACTTTGTTTTATATGTAGTTGTTAATTCATTATTAATATTATAATAATAGAATTAAAATGCAATTACAATAGTTATTATTAAAATTGGAAATTTCTTGGAAGCAGGCGACAACCATCTATATAGAGATAGAATAGAGCAAAATACATTTCTACTTTTATAAAATAAAATAAAAACAAAATTAGTACGCAACAACTACAAAACAGAAAAAAATATATTATTGTTACCATTTACTTGTTTTTGGTATTACTATTAGAGGAGGGATCACTTGTCAATGAGTTATTTTGATAGTGATATTTTAACTCTATGTAAAGGTAAAAAAGAGACTTCTTCTACATTTTTATACTTGACTACTAGAACTTTCTTTCAGATACCTTAAACTCTAGTATCAATAAATCTAACTATTCATTTAACTTAACATAGTTGTATTCATTTGTTCTAGATCAATAAGTCATAATCCTTCATTTTGTTTACTCACAAATCTTTTTTCTATGATACTAGAGAAAATATTTTCTTCATAGAACTACCTCCCATAGAAAAGTCCTTCTTAACCTGTCAGTTGCTGCAATATATAAAATTGATTGCACTGTTGTTAGTCAATGGTCGTGGTCATACTTGAATTTAACGTTGGAATTGACTGGTGTAGCTTAATTTGAATCAATTTTCAGAAGAAACCGAGCTAAAAACAAATGATCTTTGACAATAGGGTTTGCACGTGCTGCTTTGAAATCAAAATATATACCAAAGGAGGCACGTTTGGATAAGGTCTCTATCCGACCCCTCTTTCTTGGTGATTTCCTTCTTTGTAATATTTACATTATTTACTGTTCTTCATTAATTGAGAAGTTGTATAGAAAATTCAACTTTTATCAGTCATTTAACATTGTCAAAGGTCTATTTGAAATGTGTTTTGACCCTCATATAATTTTGGAGAGTAAAGCAAACCAAACCAAACCAGATAGTTCAAGAATTAATTGATTTAAGAAAAAATGTAGGGGTTAAATTGAATCGAGACAAATTGTTCAGTGGCAAATGAAACAAAAAAAGAAACTTCATAAATCTAATTGAATAAAATTGAATAAAAGTAGTAGTTAGGCAATTAAACTGATCATATAGATGATGTGTGTATGAAAAGTCAAAAAGCCTTTTCCCTGTGTGTACCAAATTATATGTGCATTTATAGGGTCTGACCATGATGTTAGAAAAGGACAATTAATGGTGAATTGGCGATATCATAATCAATGTTCTTCTGATCATACGTACATCATAGTGATTAATGAGTTCTCTTTGCAAAAGAAAAGCTTCTCAAGTCAGCCCCAGCTCAGTTCTTCTTTTGAGCTCATCGTCAACTGGTTCTGTTGACTAACTAACTAAATGGATAAACTAAATGGAATGGGCTGGGCTGGGCTGGGCTGGGCTGGGCCGGGCCGTGGCATGGATCAACATATCCCTCTAATGGCGCTAGACTATCATCGTCATTGATCTCTGATCTCGGCGATACATCAATCTCCAAACTATACCAAGCGCTAGGAGATCTCGTGATATCGAATTGTTTTTTTGCAAAGAGAGATGATACTATGCCAGAAATTGCAAGAACACGGTGATATGCTTCGATTGCGGTGGCATTGGTCATCGATCCTCATAGTGCAAGAAGAAGCGAGATCTCCTAATTGATCCAATATCAATGCTGAAATCAAATCGTGATGTACAGAAGAGTGATCCAGTAACAATGTTGCAACTGGATCAGGGAACGATTCCATCTGAGGTTCCTTTTGATCCAGGCTTAGAGGCGCAACGAATTGTTGCTGAACATTCAAACATTTGTATGGTGAAATTTTTTGTTAGGCGTCATTCTTAGCGACTATCAACAAAATTATATGAGAGCTGATATACTGTTTTTCAATTCGATACAAACTTCTGATACTAATTTAACGGATTCAGTTGCAATTAATTTGCATATTGTTACAGTTATTATGTATTTTATCGACTATATTAGTATATTTATTTTTCGTTATTATTCATCTAATCGACTGAACGTATGTCTCCTGACACAATTCTTTTGTTATTTCCTTCTTCATTTCTCTTGGACTGTTCTTTTCAGTTTTTACTACCATTTCAACTCAATCTGAATAATATTACAATTAATATGCATAATAATACGAATAACATGCACAATAACATAATTAACATAACAATAATAAATTTAACAACACAATCTGAAATAAATAATACTAATAATATGCATAATTAACAACATAATCTAAATTATAACTCAATTAACATGCATAGTTAACAACAATGTCTGAATAGTAAAGCATTTAACATACACAATAACATGATTAAAATGGATGATAATATAATTAACATGCATAATAACAAGCTAACATGCATAATAACACATTTGTCATGCACACTAACACAATTAACATGGAAAATAACATTGCTAACATGTGTGATAACATAAATGACATGCATAATTAAACAACTCAACCCGAACTAATATAGCATTGTTAACATGCATAATTAACCACTCGATCTAAATGATAATGTAGTTAACATATGAAATAACATAGTCAAAATGCATGATAATACAATTAACATACGTATCAACAAAAGTTAGTGAACAAAATAAGAAAGAAAGAGAGGAAAGAGAGAATGAAAGATGAGTGGTTATAAATGAATGATGAAAGCATCATGAGAGCATGTGAGTTTCGATTGAGATCATCATGAGAGAGAAAGAAGAGAGTATGAGTTAGATGAGTAGATCTTGATTTGTGAGTGAGTGTGAAAAAATATTGATGAAAAACAAGTGCGAGAGAGAAAGAACTACAAAGAACGTACGAGAGAGAAAAAGATGACGAATCGAATTAGTTGAATTATTATACTTATTATTTGAATATTTATGCACGTTAAGAAAATAGAGTTCGAAAAATAAGTGTCGATATTTAATAATGGTGTGTATAATGTATCGCTCGAATAATTGCCAAATTCTACTAGCGTATCATTTGCAGAAGATCAGATACATACTTCTAAATTAAGTTTGTGGTTTCTTGGATCCTTCCAATTTTCAAATTATAGGCTTTTATTTTCTCGGAGACTTGGAGATTTTCGTGCGTGCTTCCTGTTCCTGAGGTCGAATCCAGATAAAACTAGTTAAAAAGATAGCGACAAAAATAGCGCACGAGCAATTGACCATTAAAAATACTGGATGTGACAGTAAGAATCAGATCTGGCTATAGGTCTTTTTTTCCTTTTTTTCCTTGTATTTTTTGCTATTCGACTGGCCATAAATTTTATCGGAACTTATGAAACATTGCAAAACGATAAGAGAAAACATTGCTATTGTCGCAGAACTGTAGAACACCTTGCTGCGGACGAACTGGACAACTCCAGTATGCACGAGAATGGAGAAGATTAGAATACGCTTAGATAGTAATTGAGCTGTTAGAACTTCTGTATTAGACTAAGGACTATATATATGGAGATGCTAAGTTTGTAATAAATTAAGATGGAATGAAAACAGTATTCACACAATTAACAAAGCTTTCATGGTATCAGAGCTTCCAAGAGCAAACGCTCAAACCTTGCTTTCGATTCTTGCTTTCGATTCTTCTGATCTGACAGTCTGAGAAACTGTGATTCAAATCATCTCTATCTCGATCAAGATTACCATCAAGAAAAGATCTACCAAATCAAGAATCATATCAAGACAAGATCATCTTCTGAAACAAAGCATTTGAGATGTCAACTTCAAACAACAATCTACTATTCTCAGATGCAAGATCTGCTCATCCTGTTACTTTCTCGCATCAGATTCACATCCTTCTCAATCAGGATAACTACCTGATGTGGAAATCCCAAATTCTCCCAGTTCTTCGAGGATACGATTTAGTTAGCTTCATCGATGGATCAAAAATGCCTCATCCCTCGACAATTACCACTACTGACGGCATTACTGTCAATCCATAGTACACGAGATGGCATCAGCAAGATCAGCTGAGCTGGCATGGATGTTCAATTCCATCTCAGCTCCGATTCTTGCTCAAGTTCTCAATGCAGACACTTCATACAAGTTATGGCAGATGCTGCAACAGTCTCACAACTCTCAATCCCTTGCAAAAATCTTGGAACTCAAACTACAACTTCAAACATCCAAGAAAGGAGGTCTTACATGTATTTAATACATACAGCATATGCAATCAATTGCAGATTGACTCAGAAGTATTGGTTCACCTGTTTCTGAACAAGATCTGGTGATCTACACCTTACAAGGGCTTGAATCTGAATATGAGACCTTTGTAACAGCTTTTACTATGCGTCATGACTCTCCTACTATCAATGAACTTCAAAGTCTACTGTTGGCACATGAGGCTCGGATTCAAGCAAATCTCAAAAGCATGTCCAGTGCCACTGTTCATCATACAAGTGCCTCGATTACCAGTACTGATAAACCTGATAGGCAGCCATCTGTAGCTCTCTACACAAATGGATCTAATTTTAGAAGTAATAACAATTCCTCTCAAAGATCATTCAATTATAGAGGCAGGGGCAATTTCAGGGGCAGAGGCAAAGGCAGATACAAATCAAACCCTGCTGATTCATCTGGATCCTGTCAAATATGCTTCAAATGGGGCCACACTGCAACAGACTGCTACCACAGGTTCAACATCAAGTATGTAGCTGCCTCTTCTTCACAGCATCAAGCTTTGCTTGCTGTACCACACCAACCCTCACCTGTTGTGCAAGCTAACACACCAGAGACCACATGGTTCCTTGATTCTGGTGCCACAACTCATGTCACACCAGATATCAACAACCTCTCATACTCTCAACCCTGCAGTGGAAATGACAAGGTGCACATTGGCAATGGAGAAGGTTTGCTAATTCTAAACACTGGTTCTACTATTCTATCAACTGAATCTGATCCTATATCTCTAAATAACATACTACATGTACCTAATATTACTAAAAACGTGATTAGTATATCTCAATTGACTAAAGACAATAAAGTATCAGTTGAATTCTTACATAATACTTGTTTAATCAAGGACCAAGCTACACAGAAGATCCTACTCCATGGTATACTACATAATGAACTATATGCACTTCAATTTCCTCATTCATCGTTTCATATACTTCAAGTGACCAGTTCTACACCTGAAGAGTGGCACTCAAGATTAGGGCATTGTTCAATTCATGTTATGCAACAACTATACAGAAATAAGTGTATTAGCTATAATCCTAGAGATTTTAAATTTTGTCATGACTGTAATAAAGCTAAGGCTCACAAATTGCCATTTGCTTTATCTCAATCTAGAGCTACTGCTCCTTATTTAATTCACACAGACCTATGGGGCCCAGCTCCAGAACTTTCCAATTCTGGTAATAGATACTATGTACATTTTATTGATGATTGTACAAGGTTCAGTTGGATTTACACGTGCTAAGAAATCTGACATTGTTCAAATATTTGCTCAATTTAAATCAAAGGTTGAGGATTTGTTATCATGTTCCATTAAAACATTACAGTGTGATGGTGATCTGGAATTTAAACCACTTCAAACACTCTACCCTTCCATAACTTTTCAAATTTGATGCCCATATACCCCTGAACAGAATAGTACAGCTGAGAGAAGACACAGGCACCTGGTAGAACTTGGTTTAGCCACTATCTACCATGCTGACATACCACTAATGTATTGGGACTGGGTGTTTGAGAGTATCAATTTCATAATCAACAGGCTACTATCTCCTAACACTAACTCAATCTCTCCATTTGAAAAATTGTTTAAACAAAAACCAGATTACAATTTCCTTCACACAATTGGTTGTGCCTGCTACCCTTTACTTAGGCCTTACAATTCTAATAAATTACAACCAAGATCAGATCTATGTGTATTTATGGGGTACTCAACTTTACACAAAGGATATAGGTGCCTTCATTTACCAACAAATAGAATATACATCTCTAGACATGTAACATTTAATGAGCATGCATTTCCCTTTAGAAATTAAATCACAACTCAGTCACCAGGTACTGAGCACTTCCATCCTGCAACTTTTACAATTATACCCCCCCATCACAAATCATCCACCAAATCAATCTACTGCTACATTAATTCCCTCACCAAACCCTCAGAACTATGAACCAACATCTTCCACAACTCAACCTGTGAATACTCCTCATGATCTCAATCTAGAACCACACATCCAATGGTCACCAGAACCAAGACCAACTCTCTCAAGCCCAAGAATTTTCGAAACCATCAGGTGTACACAACAAACAACAAACATGAAGCTCACTGCTCTAATGAAATAGAACCAACTTGCTTCACTCAAGCATCCAAATTCCATCACTGGCGCCAAGCTATGTCAGATGAGCTTACTGCATTGGCCTCCAATGCAACATGGGATCTGGTTCCTCTTCCACCTGATGCTCACTCAATTGGGTGCAAATGGCTGTTCAGAATCAAAAGAAATTCAGACGGTACAGTGGCAAGGTTCAAGGCAAGGCTAGTTGCAAAGGGTTACACACATGAAGAGGGGATCGATTACACAAAAACATTCAGTCTAGTCATAAAACCTACAACAGTGAGGACTGTGTTGACAATTGCATTATCAAACGACTGGAAACTACACCAATTAGACGTAAACAATGCTTTTCTGCATGGTGAGCTCGAAGAAACAGTCTATATGGACCAACCATCGGGTTTTGTGCATCCTCTTAGACCTACTCATGTCTGCAAGCTCAAAAAGGCTCTCTATGGCCTAAAACAGGCTCCAAGGGCTTGGTTTCTTAAACTCAAAACTTTCCTTCTCTCTCATCAGTTCAAAGCTTCTCAATCAGATCACTCCCTATTTATCTACAAGTCATCTACAGTTACAATCTATATTCTCATCTATGTGGATGATATAATTCTAACTGGAAATAATTCTGTAGCTGTTCAGAAGCTAATTGATCTTATGGCATCAAATTTCTCCCTGAAAAATCTAGGTGAACTCAATTTCTTCCTAGGAATTGAAGTTCAAAGAAACCATGCTGGCCTTCACCTCTCTCAATCTACCTATCTTCAAACTATCTTGGAAAAGGCTTCTATGACAGGAGCTAAACCATATGTCACACCTTTACAAGCTGGGGCTCAAATGTCCAAGCTAGATGGAACACCCCTAGATGACCCTTTGCTCTTCAGAACAATTGTGGGCATGCTTCAGTATGCCACAATCACAAGGCTAGACTTAACTTTTTCAGTCAACAAGGTATCTCAGTTCTTTGCTCAACCAACTGACAAGCACTGGCAAGCTGTCAAACGAATTCTAAGGTACATTGCTGGTACAACACAATTGGGGTTACATCTGCAAAAATCAGACAAAATAGAGCTTCAGGCCTTCTGTGATGCCGATTGGGCTGGATGCCCTGATGACAGGCGATCTACCACAGGCTTTGCCATCTTCCTTGGTAAAAATCTAATCTCTTGGTCATCCAAAAAGCAGACAACAGTCTCCAGATCCTCCACTGAAGCTGAGTACCGAGCAATGGCTGGTACCACTGCAAAACTGATGTGGTTAACTGTTTTACTAGGTAAACTGGGTATACAACTCAACCTACCTCCTTCACTTTGGTGTGACAACCTCAGTGCCACCTTCTTAGCTTCCAATCCAGTTTATCACGCTAGAACCAAACATATCAAGTTGGATTATCATTTTGTCAGAGAGCAATTGACAGCCAAGAAGATCTCAATCCAATTCATCTGCTCGGCAGATCAAACAACAGTTATTCTTACTAAAAGTTTGTCAAAATCACGATTTTGTTTTCTTCGGGACAAGCTCACTGTTTGTCCCAAAACATTGAGCTTGAGGGGGCCTGTATAACACCCTGTTGCGGACGAACTGGACAACTCCAGTATGCACGAGAATGGAGAAGATTAGAATACGCTTAGATAGTAATTGAGCCGTTAGAACCTCTGTATTAGACTAAGGACTATATATATGGAGATGCTAAGTTTGTAATAAATTAAGATGGAATGAAAACAGTATTCACACAATTAACAAAGCTTTCAAGAACTACTATTTTTGTCACATTTTCTCATTTGAGAATGGGGTTTAGGGCTGTAATGTTGGAATTTAAAAAACGCTTAAATTAAATAATTAAGGACGATATTAAATAATTAAAACGTTTATAATTATCTTTTTATATTGTGAAAAAATAATGTCTAAAATATCAAACTAAATTTAGAAAAAAAATTTCGGTATCATTAATTTTGTATTCCACACTTATATCCTGCATAAGACAAAATTCTTTTCATTTTAGAATTTCAGATCTAACTTCCCGTCTCTCACTCTCCTCCTCTTTTATCTTATTTCTTTCCCTCCCAACTGCATATTTCTTTTTTTTTTCTTTCTTTCTTTATGGATAAAAATATTGACAAACATCGCTGAACCAATGTCCCGCATCGATGAGTTGATGAAAGACATCAATGAAATGTTGTCTCGCATCTATGAACCGATGAAAATCATTGATGAGTGTCAAGTTTCCATCGATGAAAACATTGAAAAACAGCGATGAATCAATGAATTATTAAAAAACATCGATAATTGATGAAAAAACAGAGGAGTTAGTATGACCATATCCTTAGTTAGTATTAGCACATTCTTATATAGTGCATATTAGAATTGAAACAGTGAAAAAAACAGACTTGAAACAACTAGTCGGAACACCTATTTTTTTTTTTAGTCTTAACACATTTTTATTTAGTATGCACACCTATTTTATTCAGTATGCACATCATTTTTGTACAAAACAGACTTGAAACAACTAGTATGACAGTATGACCATATCCTTAGTTAGTATGCACACAATTTCTGTACAAAACAAACTTGAAATAGTGCCAAAAAAACAGGTTTGAAACATCTAATCTGAACACCTATTTTATTTAGTCTGAACACCTTTCTTATTTCGTCTGAACACATTTTTCATTTAGTATGTGCCTAAGAACTAACTTGAAGCAGTAAAAAAAAGACCTGAAATAACTAGTCTGAACACCTATTTTATTTAGTCTGTACACTTGTTTTATTTACTCTGAGCACCTGTTTTATTTAGTTTGAACATCCCGTAACGACGCTGTTTTGACCCTGAAAATGCTTCTAAAGCCTGCAAATCACATTTTTAGTTCTTTCTGCACATTTTTGCTCAAATTTTCTCAAAAAAATGCTTGAAACAGTGCAAAAAAATATACTTGAAACAGCTAGTATGAAAACAAGTTATATTTAGTCTAAACACTTATTTTATTTAGTCTGTATTTAGTCTGAGCTCTTGATTTATTTAGTATGAACACCTATGCATTATATGGAAAACATTCTTAATAGTGTGTTGGGCGAAAGTTTAAAATAATGCGCGCAGTCAACTTTCCGTTTTTTATTCGCTTTAATTGTTTGACTTTTTCTTTTTTGAAAGTTAGTTGATGTACGCATACAAAGTACAAGAGTTGAGATACAGTTAGTTAATTCCTTAAATTTAAGTACACATAAATTAATTAATGTAATTAATTCTAATTGTTAATGAACTAATTAGAATTGTTACAGTAAGCATTCATAACAAACTAGTGCTTAATATGTTCTCGAAACACTTTTAGAAATGAAACAGTTGAATTTTGTTTTTAAGTATTAATTGATTGATGGTGGAAAATCTCATTTGTACAAACTGATAGTGGAAAATCTCGCATGGACAATGACAAAGAAGTAAGTATTAATTGATTGAATATAAAAATATAGTTTGAGTCGTTCCTGCGACTCTCCGTCAAATAGTTGAATTTTGTTTTTGTTTTTGAATTTCATTTGGAAGATAAATAAAAGAAGTCGAATTGTCAACTAGTAACGATCAAGGAGTTGGTTGGTTTAGAATCTTTTGACCAAGTTGTGCTCTTTGAATTAGATTGAATAATAATAATAAAATATATATATTTTCTGAAAGGAGTTGTATTTGTTCCACATGTAAGTCGTAATAATTGAGATTTGTTGGGGTCAGAGCGATCGATTTTACTAATTCAAACAAGAGCGAAATAACGAAATTGAATTGAAAAATGAATTCTGTCATTTTCCGCCTATTGTTCGTTCAACGGCTGACAAAAAAAATAATTAAGACGTTTACATTTTATGCCATATATTTTAAAAATGATTATTTTCTTTGTTGGTGTCATGAGGATCTCGACTCGTTGAACAACGAAATTAATACAATATAATTTGTAGAATGCTGTGTATATTAACTTCACAACATGTCGATTGTTACATGTGAACAATTAATTAATATGAGCACGCGCGTGTGGTACTGTTCAAAGTTTCAAACGAATCCCTTTTTACTTATTTCGTGACTCATTCAAACTTATCCAGATAATAAAAGGCCTGGTTTCGAACTTTCGATTGTTTAATTTAAATATATGGTTCTGTTTATAATTATGATGGTTTTAGTATTTTTTTTCATAATAATAATAGTAATAGAAAGCTCAGTCTTCATTTCGTTTGACATCAAACAACAATACAATGTCGAAATTGCGCGTCAAATTTAATAAATAAAATTTGAAATACGTGTATATGATTATTATATCACATACTCTCAATAATATTACGAGAATTAATATAAGATATGTTATAAATGTAATTAATTGATAAAATGACATAATATGTATTTCATTAAGATTTTAGATACGAATATATATAGAATTGCAAATAAATTAATTATAACTATTGATAGTGTTAATGTAAAGTTAAAAATATTATTTGGATTAAATTCAATTGATTTGAATCAAAGTTCAAACAAAACCGAAAAAAATCGCAACTGACTTACGGCAGAAAATGAGCCCCTTTACGGTCGCAAAAGACTATAACAAACTTAGGCAAGAAATCTGCTGAATTTCAGCCAGTTCACTTGCGGCCGCAAAGAGGCCTTTTGCTGCCGCAAGAGACATAGCATATTTTTTTCCAAGCTTCATCCCAAGTCAATTACGACAGAAAGTTAAAGATAGAATTTGTTGGCTTATTTTGCCGATATATTTCTGACTTATGCTCCAAATAATACCAAACTTGTGTGTGATTACAACATTACATAACAAGACTTGGAAAGATTTTGGAGAGAATGAGATATCAAATAATATTTGTATTAACTTTGATGTCTTTCCAAGACACATTTTCACTAGTATAAAATATGCTGGGTTTCCAAACATTATCAGAATTATTTTTCATGGCACATGTGCTGTGATTAGCCTACATTATTTTCTCCATTAAAGACAATTTTCTCTAGAGAATTTGTGACCTAAGAGAAAAGAATAAGACACTGAAAATTACTTGAAAGAACTCGCTAGCGTTCATTTCGAGTTCTCTTAGATCATCTTCACCGACTCTTTAACGTTGCTTGAGAGGCAAAAAAGGAAGGCTTAGAAGATGGATAGTAAATTTTTGCTTTCACTACTTTTATTTATCTTATTTATTGCACAAAATTTCATTGTAATTATATAAATTAGAATCTTGATAATTAATTGACTCTTATCTAATTTTAAATTGCACCAACATACAATAAAATAGAGCACACGATGGATATAGAAGTTCATACGCACAAAAATTGATCAGGTCAACGTACATTTCCTTTGAGAATTTACCAATCTGACTCAAAAATATGTTAAGTGAAAGAAATATGGTACCATTTCTAATACAAATACAAATTTGATTTGTGTGGCAAGTCACGACGGATTTATTAAAATCTAATTATTTTGTGAATCCTACATATCAACATCTCAATAGCAACATTTTGGTATCGAGATTATGATAGCAGATATGTTTTCGATATAATGATACATGTCTAATACGAGTGAATATTATTTCTTTCTCCTACCCCTGGTTAGCATGTTTTTTTGTGTTTATAATACCAAAACAATTAATTTAAATCATAAAAAATCTAATATAATACATAAAGCCACTTAATATAAAGAAAGAAAAACACAATATAATTAACTCGAGTAACAAAATTAATAATTTGAAAACAAAGCAATGAATCTGAAGCATAAGTTTCATATTTAATGTGAAGAAATAGATCAATTAGATTGGTACTACTAGTAACGAAACTAGCTTGATGAACTTGTATAAATTACTAATAACCATCTCAATAATTATGTCTCCGTCCAATTAACGAAGCTATCTTTACCAGCCATTAATGCTTCACTTTTAATGACGCTATCTTTACCAGCCATTAATTTCGCCCAAAAATGTCTTTCTGCCATTAATTAATACGAAAGTTATGATATTGCTAGTGCAGTTTTTGTAATAAAGTCTTCGTCATTTTAATATAAAGAGTTGGGAAAGTAATATAAAGACTTGGGAGTAGTAATTTGTATAGCAATTGTATTGCATTTTTGGTGCATTTTGCTGCATTTTCCTTCATTTTTATTGCAATTTTTGTGCACTTTTATTGTAATTTTCGATGCATTTATCGTAACATTGTAGTTAGTAGTTTGCTTTATATATTATAAGGACTTGGGAATTCTAATATAAAGACATCGACATTGTAATATAAAAGAGTATGGATTTGTAATATATACAAGTTGATTCCTAACAGACAAGTTCAAGTTGATCGTCAGACACGTGTGATTAATTCAAATATAAACTACTAAAAACAAAAATGATTTCTTACCGTTGTGTAAAGACTTGGAAGTTGCAATATAAGGACTTCAGTATTGTAATATAAAGACTTAAGTATTTGTAATATACACAAGTTTGTTCCTAACAGTCAATTTCATCCTCAGACGAGTCTTTATAATCCAAATATAAAGTACTAACAATAAAAAAGTTTGTTTGTCGTATTATGAATACTTCAGAGTTGTAATATAAAGACTTGATATAAAGACTTGAGAGTTGTAAGTTAAACACGTTGATTCCTAATAGACAACTTCAAATTGATCCTGAGACAAGTCTGATTAATCCAAATATGACCTACTAACAAATAGAGACTTGATGTTTCTAACATAAAGACTTGAAGGCTCCAATTTTGTTGTAGTTTTGCTGCATTTATAAAATATAAAGACTTGGTCGTTCAAATATAGAGATTTGTTTGTCATAATATAAAGAATTATATGTTCTAATTTTGCAATAGTTTTTCTGTTTTTTTAAATATAAAGATTTGTCTGATGTAATATAAAGACTTGATTGTCACAATATAGAGCCTTGTTTGTTCTAATTTAAAGGCTGCACCATTACACCCTTGTACTGTCAAAGCAAAAATAATAGTAGTAAGGACATTATGCATAAAAAAACCAGCAACAACATGTTTGAGGTACTTGGTGACTCCTTTGGTGGAGGTATGAGTCCTGTGAGCAGTACCTAAAACATCATTTACATATAAATCAGCAAGAGCAACAAACTTCTTGGAACAAACTGATCGACATAGTTCTATAAGGGCTCAAGCTCAAAAGAAGAGAACGATATCTCTAATCAGATCTCCTAGAATTACAAATTCGAACAACGAAGATCAATAAAAATCACAAAAAATATCTCACCGATTATAGATCTGATAAGTCCATGCCCAAAGCCAAACGACGAAGCGAAGAATCTGTCATACGTCAATGATGGCAAAGAATTAGGAGAAGAATCAGCGGAACACGAAAGAGGCAATGCTCGATCAGCTGACCAAAGGCATGTTTGATTGGTGACAGTGAGTGTCAAAGGCTTCGAACTATTCTTCTTCTTCGATCGCTTCAGCATCGCATGGTAATAGAGTTATGGATTCGTCGGAGGAGACGTGAGGTCTCGTCAGAGGAGAGTGGATCGAAGTCTGAGAAACTAGAGATGGCGTGAGGACTCGTCGAAGGAGAGATGATCGTCGTCTGATGGCGTGAGGAATCATGAAGGAATTAGAGATAGCGTGAGGACTCGTTGGAGGAGAGAAGATCGATCCTAATCGAGAGCGAAGACAAAGAGAAAGAAAAGAAATAAAAAAAGAATTCAAATTTCGTTATATAGCATAATGAGAAAACGTGAGAGAGAGACACGAACCAGAAAGACAATAGATTTACTATATTTAGTTTTAATATGCGGCATAAAAGTTTCATGGCAGATTGAATAAAACTCGTCGAGATTGGCATGTTCGTCTAGATCGTGCTATAAATGAAAATCCATAATACATGATTAAACCAGACTTAAGATTCGCTCTCCAAAAAGTCACCTTCATAAGTAGAGGTGGCAAATCGGGCGGGTCGGGCGGGTTCGGGTTCGGGTCGGGCGAGTCGGGTCAGTTTGACTTCAAAAGATTATCGGGTCACGGGTCGGGTCGGGTCGGGTCTCGGGTCATCATGCGTTGATATTTGTCGGGTTTCGGGTCTTTCGGGTTCGGATCGGGTCGGGTTTCAATTATCTCATTTCGGGTATTTTCGGGTTTCGGGTCTTTCGGGTCGGGCGAGTCGGGTCAGTTTGTCTTCAAAAGATTATTGGGTCACGGGTCTGATCAGGTCGAGCCGGTTGGGTCTCGGGTAATCATGCGTTGATATTTGTCATGCGTCATGCGGCTTGCATCATGCGTCATTGGCACAACGGCGGAGAGACGTCATGCAGCGTGCAGTGTAGTAGTGGTGTCATGCAGATTGTAGGAGCGGTGCAGCGTCACACGACTTGCAGTGGCGGAGTTCATTTTAGTCAAGACATGTACAAGTACAATATTAATTGATAGGTTGATATCAGTTTGATAAGGCCAAATATTCAAACCAGAGTTTATTCAAATATTCGGATCGGCGGGTAATGTGATCTCTGGTCATTTCGGGTTTCGGGTCATGTCGGTCCGGGTCGGGTCGGGTACCGGGTCATCTTATCTCGGGTCTTTTCGGGTTTCGGGTCATATCAAATCAGGTCGGGTCGGGTATCGGATCATCTGCTGCCGGGTCTTTTCGGGTTTCGCGTCATATCAAATCAGGTCGGGTCGGGTATCGGGTCATCCGCTGTCGGGTCTTTTCGGGTTTCGGGTCATATCAAATCAGGTCGGGTCGAGTATCGAGTATCTATTGTCGGGTCATTTTCGAGTTTCGGGTCATATCGGGCTACTACGGGTCGGGCGGGTTTGTCGGGTCGGGTCGGGTTCTGCCACCTCTATTCATAAGTCACAACTCTCCTTGCACATTTTTTATACGCTGCATTCCACGTATTCTTCCATACGTTTATCTAATTACACATGTCAACGACAGAAACGACACGTCAAAGAAAAAGTAAATGATCGTAGAATCTGAAGATACACATTGTATTTCTCATATTTCAATGCCATGACAACGAAAATCGAAGCTTCATTCCCCCTTCGACGAACCATCCATGAAGTCTCATTTTGTACTCTATTTATACAGTTTTCCACTCTCTTCACCACTCAAAAAGGAAAGTTATCTCTAGAAACCTACAACCACTGCACTTCTCTTTCTCATGGCGTTCTCCTCAGATAACCTCACGACTATTGATCTTATCTGCTCTCACCTCTTCCATGATACAAATCCGCAATCAAGCAACCTGATCCATGAGACAACTCAAATCCTGGACGAATCAAGGAAGTACAGAGGCGTTAGACAGAGACCATGGGGAAAGTATGCCGCTGAAATCCGTGATCCGAACCGCCGCGGATCTCGAGTTTGGTTGGGCACCTTCGACTCCGCTATAGAGGCGGCACGAGCCTATGACAAGGCTGCTTTCAAGCTTCGAGGGTCGAAGGCTATACTCAACTTCCCAAATGAAGTAGGGTCCTTATTGAAATCAGAATCTGGATCTGAATCGGCATCAGAGTGCAAGCTCCGAGTCATCCCTCCGATCCCGCTTCCTCCTAAGAGAAAGATAGAGATGATGAACATTGTAGCAGAGAGGGTGGTGAAGAAGGAGAGAATCGATGGTCAGGATTTGACGCCGCTCAGCTGGGAAGGGATGGATTTGAAGGGGATTTTCTCCCTCCCGCCTCTGTCTCCGATGTCACCGCATCCGGGCATGGGTTTGTCTCAGGTGACTGTGAGCTAACCGGATCGGGTTGATTTGTTACCAGACCCAGAACCAGATGCTATGTTTCTCCGGATCCATTTGATTCCTGTGAGATTTTGTGCTCAAGCTGGCGATGGAAATGGATAGTGTATTGTGTTTCTTGTTTCATTAATTCATTGGTGCTTTATTTGTTCATCTCTTTAATATGCTAGTTAGCTAGGCCTTATATGCTAGGCGGCAACTGCACAATAGCATATATGATGTATGATAACGAATATATTTGATACGGTATCGTATAAAATGCAAGTTAATTAGTGAAATCTCTCCTAGACTTTCTTTCTCAATTACTGCAATGGAGATGTCTATTTCTTTAATTATGAATAGAGCGAATTATAAAAGAATTTAAATGGTGGATGCGCTGGATGCTTGTTTAGCTCAGGTTAATTCAAATTGTTTTTCATTTGCATCATTGGTCAATACATACTGACATATACACCGCTTCAGAAAAAACGAAAGAGGAAATTCATTACTCTCAGCTCGAATAACTAACGAGTTGAGTTCGAGTTGGGATCAGCTTGCTCGAACTCGACTCGATGAGCAGTCCTAATAATATCTAGTAAAAAACAAAGAGAGATGGGATTCTGTTAAACTCTCATTTTGTCAAATTTTATTTAGTGTAGTGATAAGACACAAAATTTTTATGACGAAGATTTAAAGTGCAAGCAAAGTAGAGACAATTTTTAGAAAAAAAATTTCAAATTTATTTTCTAATTTGTGTGTTTGTTGTAAACCTATGTGCATTGAATAAAAAAATCTCAATTCTGTTAGAGAGAAATTTGCACTAAAGAATGAAGTTGTTTAGTCTAACATTTGGACTATGAATTGTGTGATGCTAGTTTTAATAATTATCATTTATCAACAATATCTCGAAGATAGTGTTCTGTGTAAAAATTAGAGATGATGCATCGAGATGCATTGTGCAAATACTCGAAAGAAGGCAGTGTTCATTCGCTTTCACTTCCGCTTGCGTTTATTTGAAACTGTCTGACTTTGTGGAACATTTTTTGTTGTTTTTTTCTTGTTCAAATGGCTCGACGTTCTATACGAAAGTTGTAGAGCTCTTAGTAAGTTTTCTGAAAAGTATTAGAACTCGTCAATCAGACAAGTATAGAGTGAGGTATTGCTATTTTATGTCATGTGTGTCACTCTATCAGAAAAAGTGCAAATCAATTTTCTCCTAATTCATAAAATGAAAGCACGAGAAAACTTACGTGGATATAGTCGATCTTAGAGATCTTTCAAGATTGTGTAATTTTGTTTTTCGATTAACGGTGAGTAAGTTATTGTGTTCGCAATAGTGGTTGTTCCTATAAGATTTCAGAATTGATTGACTGAAAATCTGATACTGTTGGTTAATTTATTCATTCTTTTGTATGTCATGAAACTTTTATATTCTCATTGTTTGGATGGGTATTGAGCGCTCTTTCTGGATTGAGTCTGATAAAAAGTTTGGGATGAAAAATGAATGATATATGTGTGCTTAAATTCAGATTTTCTAATTATTGTCAGTTTTGAGTTTTGATCTGAAAGTAAGATTACATTTGATTAAATCTCGATATCATAATTAGATCATAAATGAAATGATACCTAAGACTCAATATTAATTGTAAGGTTATTTGCTTTATAACCAAATTTTACTTGTTGGTAATTGTACATTTCGGACCATGCAAGATAACGGGTCTTGATGGCAATGTATGATTTCGTCTACCGGGACACTACTAGAAAAGAAGTTGATTTTATTTTGAGTAACATGATTGCGGATGGAGGATATTTTTAATTACGTTGTTGATTTATTTGAATTGGTGAAAATATATTAATTGTAAGGCTACTTTTTTCTTTTTAATTTTTTGTTGTTGATTTATTTGTATTGGTGAAAATAAATGAATTGTAAGGGTACTTTTTCTTTTTAAATTTTTTATATAATTTATGCATACTTCTGATCAAAATCCTACACCTGGCACTGCATACGAGGTAGGTACTTACATGAGAGATGATACCAGAGATTAGTGAATTAAAGACGAGGCGGGTCGGGTACCCGTGGATCCGACCCGTCCGGATCTACGGGTACGACGGGGCGGGTCTCTACGGATCCGAATTCAAAATCTCCAACCCGACCCGTGATAAATCCGGGCGGGTCGGGTCCAGGCGGCCAGCACGGGTTGGGTTCGGATCCGTCCACTTTTTCAATTTTTTTCGAATTTTTCTAATTTTTTATCTTTTTTTGAATTTCTGCACGGTTCCACGGGTCGGGCACGGGTAATCACGGGTCTGGGGGATTTTGGGCCAACTCGACCCGTGTTAGATCCGTGGATCCGGGATCCACGTATCGGATTGAATCTGGACACGGGCACGGATCAGACACGGACAGATTCATTAAGATACATTAAGATTAGGAAATATTTAAGTTGTGTTTTATAAGCTTTGTTGATATGTTTCATGAAGTTAACATTGTGTTTGACTTCGCATTTAAATTTTTAATTTTAAAATTAAAATTATCGATCCAATTCGTCTAACATCATCTTTATATTGAAACTCAATAGAGACTCTATTTTTTTTTTAACCTTTTAACTATTTTTATAGAAATATAAAATGTGTAGAACGAATGATTTGGACCATCTAATAAGACCGATTTGTCACCTCTATTAAGAAAAGAACAAAAACTAATAACAATGAAATTTTGTTCTATAGTGAGATTTTAATAGGGAGATGACAATGTAAGGTTTTGATTGGTCGTTAGAATTTTAAATTTTAAAATTTGAATTTGAAGTCAAGCATAATCTTGACTTGATGAAGAATAGTAGCATCCCAGCCATCCCTCTGTGTTTTGTTACTTATTATAACATGGTAATCTTGATATTTATAATATTTGGTGTTATAAACAGAGCACTCACCTCTATTAAATTGTAGAACAATGTAATATTTATTCATTATTTATTGTTAGAACTTGTTTGATGTTGCATTCTTATTAGGCTTTACTGGGTCTTATTGCAAAGCATTTTATTATTATATTATGAAATTTCTAGTAAAAAATTGTACAAATAAAGCAATGGTAGTTCATACAAGGTGAAATGTGAAACAATATTACAATTAATAAAAATAATCGTCTAATTTGTTTGCAAAAGAAAATATCATTTAAATGCGTGGATAGCAACAATAACTTTTTTATTAATACATCAAAGCAATACCAAACTGTTTACTACATTATTTCGTTTTAATCATTTCTTTTAATTTTTACTACTAATTATTACACTTTACGCTTGTAAATAATCGTAGGAAAAAACAGTGCACTTTATGTATTTAATTATTTAAATCTGTAATTAGCAACCTTCGTGCGTGCTTCATACCTCTATCGAGGAACCCTCCTGGAAGACTATCCTCTTCTAGTCTTCTTGTTATTTATACGCATTCGCTCACTGGCTTCACCACTCATTACTCGACAAAGAAAGATATCGACGACATCCACTGCACTTCTCTTTCTCATGGCTTTCACCTCACACAACTTCTCAACTCTCGATCTGATCTGCTCTCACCTCTTCGACGACTCCGACCCGCAATCATCTAACCCGATGCAAGAGCCGACCACCCAAATCGTCGACGAATCAAGGAAGTACAGGGGCGTTAGACAACGGCCTTGGGGAAAGTATGCAGCTGAAATCCGCGATCCGAACCGCCGCGGATCTCGGGTCTGGCTCGGTACCTTCGACAATCGACTCTGCTATTGAGGCGGCACGGGCCTATGACAAGGCAGCCTTCAAGCTTCGAGGGTCGAAGGCTATACTCAACTTCCCAAACGAAGTAGGGTCCTTATCAGGATTGAAATCAGAACCTGGATCCGAAATTTGAACTTGAACTGAACTGATGTAAGTTGCCGAAATTTGATATGTATATAAAATTCAAGTTAATGCAATTTCTTCTAGTCATTAATTTCCTTCAAATGCGTATGGGAATATTAAATTTTCGGGTTTATAATTGTATTGCTAATCATATAATTAAGATTATAATGGCTACAGATGGTGTGTGCTGTAAGTAAAGAGACTAATAGCTTAAAATGTACAAGCCAATCACATTTCTCGTTAATACTTGCACTCAATGAGAGATTGACTCGATCAGTGAGAGAAATAGTCTTGCAATTTAAGAAAACAGATACAGCTCTTACTCCTAGTATTAAAAATGTGTTAATGGACTCAAGAAATGATTAAGAAGCAAATAATTAATATTAATTTGCAGAGCATTTTATCAACTTTTTTTTTGGAGAAAATCATATCAGCAATAAATAAAATAATTACGCCAAGAAGAGACAAGCGGTCTCGCGAAAGACTAAAAGAGCGAAAGAAAAAACTCGCGAATCTGAAATTCTAGAGGTAAGGACGTAAGGTCGATCTCCCCCGCCACCCCCTCTCGCTCCGTCCCTCCTCCCTCCCCTCTCTCCACTTCATTTTTTTTTATGGAGAAGCTAGCTGCGCTCGTGCAAGAAGACAGCCGCCAACCGACCACTCTGTCGTCTGGGTCTACGTGTGAGCGTGGGTTCATCTCGCCGACGGCGTAAAGATCTCACCGTGGGTTCAGATGCCAGCCAACCTTGTTGGGGTCAGATCTCGCCGACTGAATAAATGGACAGCGCAATCGAGCTCGTTGTTTGTACAAGGGAAGTTGTCCAGATCTGAGCGCGAGTGGTCCAGATCTGACCGTGCAAGCTAAACCCGTGCAAGGCGAATCAAGCTCGTTTCGTTCAAGTAGAATCGAGCTCGCTTCGTGCAAGGCGTGATTACCAGAGTTAATAACATCGATGCTTTATCCGATCGTC
Organism: Eleocharis quinqueflora; assembly: GCA_964058865.1. NCBI lineage: Eukaryota > Viridiplantae > Streptophyta > Magnoliopsida > Poales > Cyperaceae > Eleocharis > Eleocharis quinqueflora. Next base: position 52,877 of record CAXKVX010000393.1, read on the forward strand.
GTTGTCGAATCGGTGGTTGAGGGTCTTGATTATGGGGTAAATCATTTTTTCATTTCTCTTATGAATTTCGTCTTAATGGGATTAAGGTTGTCTTAACGGACCATTTACATCGGTATCTTCTCCGTAGGATCTAGAATTTATCTATAAGTTTTGAATCGGTGCGATCTTCAGCTTTGATGAAAGAATTGATCATGGTATATAGAATTTTTTCTCCGGTTTGCATTGGTTGCAATAGGATTTTTCTATCTCGACAAGTCAAATGATATAGCGGGTTTTTTTGCTACAAATTTATGACAGGTAAAGAGATGAGCTTGCGTATGGTTGAAATGATACGACAAATCATGAAGTTGTTTCTAGAACATGGAGTACATTCATGATCGACGGATAGACGGGTATGACGTCTCAGGTGGTACAAGTATACAGAGAATTGGCGAGTTGAGATGATTAAAGCGGCTGACGCATTGCGACATTGTTTTTTCACCTTTATTTCTTGAGTTTAGCTTTATGTACTTGTAACTCGTTCATTACATTTTTTTTTCTTTTTCTCATCTCATATATTCTTTTTTTTGTTAATAAAATTGCTCTACGCAAATCATATCCTTTAAAATGGTAAAATAATTACGACAAGCTTGGATTATTAGTCCATTTCAAAATCATGCTCAATAATTTCTTTATATCAAAATCTTCTCGGATACAAATTTTTTTTTAGAGTTATTTAACTATGTGTTTCACATTTTTTAATATGACCCCAAAATAGTAATAAAATAATCAGTGTTTATGCATAAAAATAGGGCACTTTCAAAAATTCGAAACACTTATTTAAAAAATTCTAAAAATGGAATTTTTTTGTATCAGAGCAGATTTTGATATAAAGAAATTATTGAGTTTGATAAATCGAAATTTTAGCTGTCCCTTTATGAGATTTAACGTCCAAGCACCGTAGCCTTACTATATATATATAGAGAGAGAGAGAGAGAGAAATGCTATGGTGCATTACGATGCCAAGGAGTTTTTGGCACCACGATTTCTGTTCGTTGGATTTTACATCAAGATTCGTACTTGAATCTGGCGAAACTGGACTCCTCCAATCCAGTCGGCTCAGCTATTCAGCCACAAATACATTACGAAATTCGAATTCGAAGCAGCATTCTCTCTCCCATTCCCAAGCCCTATCTTGTGATTTTCCTGTCTGTCTCACCTCGCCTGGCTGGCTATCTGAACCCCTCTCCTCCACCCTCTCTCCTGATCTGAGACCCTAGCTTACCCTCTGACCTTGCATTTTTCCTCTCTGCCTCATCGGTATTGCCTGAAGGCTTCTCGTTCACCCTTCTGGCCTGAAGTGCATTACTTTCTTCATAGTCTTAAGTACGATCTGAAGCCTCTCAAATCTCAGCAAAGGTATTGTGGTCTATAATTCTGATTTTGTGTGTTTTGGATTTACGAAAAACTTTTTGTTTAGCTTATTTCAAACTTTTGGTTTAGCTTATTTTTCTGGTACATGCTTGTACCAGCTGGTACTGATCCAGTACAGTTCAGTAATTGTTTCCCTATTATTGCTAATTGAGATTAGTAATTGGCTCAAGATTAGCAACTAGCTGTATCAAATAATTGATTGACCCAGTAGCTTAAAACAACTTGAATGATCCGTATATTGAGATTATTTTAAATGTTTTCTTAATTTGAATGTTTCTCTGATGAGCTTAATTACAATTTGAATGTCTCTCTGATGAGCTTAGTTGCAGGAACATAATTATTCAGTTGCCTTATGAACTTAATTATGAATTGAACTCTTTTGCCTTTCGATTGTTATATGTTTGTAGTCATTTCACTGGATTTCATTAGCAACCGTGATGATGTACATTATGTTCGAGAAGATTAGGACTTTGCTAATTGTAGTGATGTATTTTGGATGGCACTTGTAGTATTTTGCGCGTCAATTTGGATGCTATTTTACTTGGAAGTTAGTTTTATTTAGATGGAAAATTTAGTAAGTATTTTGGATGGTAATTTTAGTTGGATGTTACTTTGTAGTATTTTGCATGTTATTTGAGATGCTATCTTGAATGTTGGATGTTACTTTGTAAGCAATGAGATTCAATTTCAAGTATCTAAAACAATTTCCAATTCTTGTTCAATTTGTTAGCAACAAACTGAAATGTTGAAAACTGCATGGAAATTTATTGATTCAATATGTATATGTACATATATCTCGCGTGTTTCTTTTGAACAAAATGCTGCAAACTTTTATATCAACATGGTCTCCAGACAAACCGAGCAACAAATTATTAGCAAAGTCCAAATAAATAAACTACATAGTCTGAAAATATAATAACTTCATTGGCATAAATGCATGGTCTGAAAACTGGGACAATGTAAAATTGCAAATTACTTAACAATGAAAACCGGGACAATGTTAAAAAGCAACAAGGATTGATTAAACAACAATAAGCAACAAGCATTTATTAAACAAGTACAAGCATTCAAAATAAGTTCTCTACTGAAGTGGATTCAAAACAAACAATGAATATAAAAAAACAGTAAATAAGTTAACTACTGAAGTGGTTCTAACACAATCATAATATAACACAAGTAGTGAATAAAAATCTAACACAAGCACTGTCTTGTACCATACTGATTAAACTAGTAGTGAATACAAATATCTCTAAGATTCTAACACATTGATTCTGAACATTGCCTTCACTGCCTTCTGGTAACAACATCACCACTTCTGATGCTCGCCTTGATTGCTCGTCAAACTCTTGAAAATCAAACCTCTTTTTTTCAGTAATTCTGTGATGGTGCTGAAATTGGTTTTTTCTTGGATTAAGTTACTAAAAGAAACAAGATATCTTACCCAACATCACAAGGATGCAATGTAATTGTATCTTACTAGAAAAAACAAGCACACATCATATCTTACTAGAGCAACAATGGAGTAAGATACTAAAAGAAACAGACATGAAGGCACAAAACTACCAATGCCTTAAAGGAAGATCCTGAACAATATAGGTAAACAACTCCAAATACTTTCATTTTGTTATCTGAGTAACGATTTGGTTCTAACATCTTTTCATTTTCTGATAGAAGTTGCAATTATGCATGAAAAAGGGAACTCGCTGGACACACATGCTAAATTGTATGATGACTTCCTTGGCTTAGAGCTACAAAAACAAATTGTGTATGTTGTTTGCAATTGATTCACGACTTCCTTTTGAAACATACAAAGACACAACCTTTTAGTTAATTTGCAAATAACAAACAGATAGGAAGGCAGAAAACTACAATATCAATGCCTTCAAGGAAGATCTTGAACAATATAGGTAAACAACTCCAACTACTTCCATTATGTTATCTGGGTTACGATTTGGTTCTAACATTTTTCATTTTCTGATAGAAGTTGCAATTATGCATGAAAAAGGGAACTCACTGGACACACATGCTAAATTGTATGATGACTTCCTTGGCTTAGAGCTACAAAAGCAAATTGTGTATGTTGTTTGCAATTGATTCACGACTTCCTTTTGAAGCAGACAAATACACAACCTTTTAGTCATTTTGCAAATAACACCAGTGATAACAAATGCTTTAGAAGTGCTTTAGAAATAATAGTACATGCAATGCTTTAGAAATGATGTCAGGTTCACGAAGAGTTGTTCGATTTTGAAAAAACAGTAGATATTTCATTTCCTATTCGGTACCAAAATAGTATATATTCAAAAGAGGGGGTATAACCAATACCAACGGAGAATAGAGAGTATCACATATGGTACTAAGGAGGTCAGATCGTTGACAGAGAGGACAAGGGCGTCGTGAGAGAGAGAGAGAGCAGGCTCAACCTAATTTTTTGGTGAGAAGAAGGGGGAGGCGGCTGTCGCTTATTTTTTCAATCGCTAGAGGATAACTGGACGACTCCAGTGCAGTCACGACTTTTTTGTTTTCTCGCTAGGTAGCGACTAGAGGCATCCAGCTCCGTAAAATAGCGCTAATTAGGGATCTGATCTGATGATTGATCCAACGGTCTAGAAAACGTGGTGCCAAAGATAGGTTGGCTTCATAATGCACCATAGCCTATCTCATATATATATATATATATATATATATATATATATATGTTTCTTATTGAGAAAATCGATCTTTATTTGAATCTTAACGGGTCCCACGCAGAAAATTCAGAAAGAAACATTATTTTTATTTTTTGCTAAATTGGAACTTTCCGGGAGCTACTAGTAGGGATGCAAACGAGTCGAACACGAACGAGTTGAGCCAAGTTCAAAGTCAGCTTGTTAACTTAACGAACGAGTTCATAACGAGTTGGTAACGAACGAGTTCATACGAATTTTGACGAGTCGAACACGAACGAGTCATGAGCTACAAATGTTTTGGCATTCCTAGATTATATGTTAATTAATATTGTGCAACTTGTACTCAATTATTGAAGTTAGATATTAATGTCTATCAATTAACTATTATATAACATGTGTGCTTCGTTAACGAGTCGAGCTGAACATAGTTCAAGATCGGCTCGTTAACTTAACGAGCTGACTAGCTCGTATCGTTAACAATTCGAGCTAGTAACGAACGAGTTCATAACGAGTATTTGACGAATCGAACACGAATGAGCCACGAGCTACGAATATTTCTTGCACCCCTAGCTACTGGGATTTCTCTTGTAACAGGAAAGTTGGTGTTCTACCATTTTTTTTTAAAATGTGGGGTCAAATAAAATAAGAATTGCATTACATCCTCTCTGTAATCTCATCCTTGAAAATTGGAAGCAATAATTGAATTGTTGGAGGGACCTATGAGTTCACCTTGAATTAAAATAATATAATGGGCATTGTTTTATTGTTATCTTTTCAGGGTTCCAAATGGTTGGATCTAATCCAATTTTCCTCACTTTTCTAGCCCGGACCATTTCAAAGGATGATAGATAGTTAATGTTTTTTTAGTGAAATTAATCAAGGAAACAAATCAATGATTAATTTTGTCAAAGTTGATGTCATGTAGTTTTATTCAGTAGGTTGATTGAGCTAAATTTTTTATTATCCACCTTGACCTAGCATTATAATACCCTTTTTTATTAGGTTGCTCCCACCTCAATAACATTGCGATATGTACTTGGTCTAATTTGGATGAACCGGTTTTAAATGGATAATTTACAAGTCCTATAGTCAGCTGTACTATATGTTGTATGATTTTACTTTATTACAAGGACTGTTCGTCTTTTTTCACAATAAATTAATTACGTGAATTCCACTGTGGATTAGAAACAACATTAACCGTTTAATTTCAAAGATAATTAGAAGAAGAAGATTTATCTTACGGAGATGGAGGTTCCAGTGGATGACTAAGGATGATCCCTTATTCTTTTGATTCCAATCCTAGTCTATAGGGTCGGATTCAAAATTCTGTCCAGAAAGACAAAATTTATATTTTTTTTTCAAGCAAAATAAGACATTTTTTTCAAATATACATAATTATTTTACTAAAAAAATTTAAATCGAATAAATATACAAAATTATTTTGCAAAGAAAATTCAGAGAAGACAGTTGCCCCCACTGGCGCCACATAGATCGCCCTTGCTAGTTCATAAAGTTGTTCATCATGGCATTTTGAAAGACTTTAAAATGATTTTCTATATGATTTGTAATAATCATTTTCTGATTGACATGTAAGAACTTAGTATTGATGCATCGTAGGTTGATTTTGTGCTCGTTATTTTGATATATGTAGTTTAATGTAGGTTATGATAGATTTATGCCTTGATTTAGATAGTCATGTTGGAAATGAGACGTCAATTTTAATAAGTAAAGTTTGGATTACGTGTTATATGATTAATACATGTCATGTACGACAAGCCTAATATTACGAGAAATAATATGTGGATATGTCATAAATGTGATTAATCAATATTCAAGGCATTATACGTATTTCAGTAAGATTTTAGGCACGAATGTATATAGAACTAAAGTGAATTAATTATAATTGTTGATGGACCGATTATGATTAATTAAACTATATATTGATGTTAATGTAAAGTCAGAAATATTGTTAGGTTTTAGCCCAACTTAAATTGGATCAAAGCCCAAGCAAAACAGCTTAAATGCAAGTCTATTACGACCGCAATAAAATAATTTGCGGTCGCAATGGAATATGAGAGATTTGGCAATAAATCTATTAATTTTCAGCAGATTGATTGCGACCGCAATAACCTCCATTGCGACCGCAAGGGACTTGACAGAAACCTGCCAAATCTGGAAAGCAAGTCAATTATGACCGCAAAGAGATCAATTGCGACCGCAAAGACTTGTTACAAGGCAAGTTTTGACTGTCTATATTTACCGTTATGTTTCTGATTGGATATTCTAGCTTTTATATTAAATTTCGTGGAAATGTTTACATAAGTAAACAAGATAATTTGGAAGAGAATTGGAGAGAATACAATTTCAAATATTCCATGAATATTTGATAGTTAATTTTGCATCTTTCCAAGATACACTAGCACCATTATAAATAGCATCAGGTCTCCAAGCATTATGGAGAATCAAAACAAAATTGTTCAAAGCACATGTGCTGTGCATAGCTACCAACTCACCTATCCATAAGGTGGTTATACTCCGAGAGGCGTTCGTGCTCTCGGAGAAAGGATAGCGCCCCATGATTGTTGGGAAGGACTCGTTGGCAACTCTTCCACGATCGTGCAAGGACATCGCCCGATTTCTCAAGATTTTCAAGAAGAAGTCGAAACTATAGATGGATAGTAAGTCTTCTACTTCTGCTTTTATTTATTTCAAACATGTAGCACGGAGAATTATTTTGAATTATAATTGTTTAGTTATAATTTAGAAATTTTGATAATTGACTCATACTTTAAATTGAATTGCACTAAAATTAAGTCCAACAAATTATAGCAGGACCTTCCAATTGATTATAAGGACGTTCATAAAAGTTCATCATCTTTACCACAAAAGAGTGGTAAGTTTTCGAATTTAAAATTTTAACATATCTTCAATGTAAGTGCTCATTCAATTTGTTTATATTTTTTTTGAAAAAGTTAAGTTGTAAATTTAATTATCGTCATCTTTAAATTTAAATTTGTAAAATTAATCAAGTTGTATATTATTATTTAAAAAATACATGAAGTGCTTATAATTTATTTTTGTAGCTAGTCTAATTGATTGGTCTCTGGAGTTTAGTTTGTTGTCAATTGTTAAGCATATAATTAACTACTTGATCGAGCAATAACTTCGCTATCACTTACTAAAATAAACAAAAAAATTATAATGAGAAGTGAAACAAAAATTTCTATTATCAAGTAAACATTGCATAAACAAATGAATAGAATAGAATAAAATAAAATAAAATACACCGCCATTTAAAAAAATTTAATGGTTTGAAAATATAAAATGTTCAAGTGTAGTAGTGTACAAGACTACAAGCAGAGACCAACTTCCATCATTGATTGGTTCTGTGCCTTATTTATTCCAATGAAGCAGTGGAAGAGCTTTAGAACCCTTTCAGAATGGTAGCTAGGAAGCATTTGTACTTGTTATATTAAAGCCTCATATATTTTTTTAAGCAACGATCGATTTTATCTGACAAATTAAGTCAGCACGGCTCTTGTCATGTTGATGATAACGTTTTATCTTCGGTGACAGTTAGATTGAATTATTTACGCATATGGCTCTCGTACTAGATCTTTTGGATATTGGCTATAACGTCAAGCAAAAGAAAATATATAATGCATCATTGTTGATTTTGTCGTCTTTCATTATTATTTTTTTTTCCTATTCATTTTTATAGGAATTCATCTCTTGCATATTTCTTATAATTTTACAGCAACATTACCAAAAACATTAACATACGTAAATTACTGAAATATCTCTGCAAATTGCCATGCAGATGTTAATTTAGATTCCTCTATCGTCCATGCAGATGCGACTATGCGAGGAATCTGTTTAATTTTCTGTAACAAAATAATCTTGAAAATAGATACATGAAACTATTTTCTTCACAAAAAATATTTTTTTCGTTGAATACAATGGAAATGCTCTTTTTATGTGGAGCTAAGCACGAAAATAACTTTCCTTGTGGGGTCGCTTATTTTTATTTTCATGATTAGCATGACACATTTTCATGATATTTTTACGAAAATGATTCAAAAGTTACCACGGAAATAATTGTGCCATCAACATAATTATTATTTATTTGCGCATTTTAAGAATGTAGAAACCTTACTTTCGATATTATTTTTGTCATTAGAATCAATATTTTTGTCATTAAATATATTATTTTTGTCAATAGAATCATTATTCTGTCAATAAATTTATGCACAAATTTTATTAATTATTTTTATTTATCATAATAACAATTACAAGCAAGTAGAATCAAAATTTATACGTTGTAAACTACACAAAATATAAAATAAACCTGTACCAAAATTTGGCTATATAATTTTACATAATAAAAAAAATTATTCAAAATTTGAAGTTGATACCAAACATTACCAAGAATACCATATTGTCATAAAATTTCAAGATTTGATGTCTGCATACGAAGATAAACACACATTATGAAAAATATTTCAGAAATGAAAATATCAAAATATCAAAAATCTTCATTAATGAAAACAAGCTTTTACATCGAAGAGAAGCACTTACACCGAATCTTTCTTCATTCCATAAAAAATCTCCGCTAGATAGATGTGTTGAAATAAAAAGAGAGAGCTAGTAACCTCACTATTATTTTTAGGACTAGGTGAGGATGATGAAGAGAAGGAGACTTTATTGAAATTTCTAGAGAAAGAAAGAGAAGAGATCAAGAGCAAGCAGAGAAGAAATGAAGAGAAGGGAGCTTGTTGAAATTTTGGAGAAGAGATATAGTAACAAAGAGAACATAATTTTTGTAAAAATATAAAGTATTTCATGGGTAGTGTTTTTTAATGGAAGAGAGAAATATTTGGAATAATAAATTATTTCTGAAAGCAAATATTTCTGTGAAAAAGAATAATTTTGTTCCGTTCATAATTTGTTCCGTGGTAAATTCATGCAAAAAAGAAATTATTTTCGCAGAAGTAATTTTACCACATAAAAAAAATATCTAACAACGATAATAATCAATAATCAAAATTAGAGCTGAGAAAAAGTCCAAATACTAAAGCCATCCAAGAGGCCTACGTACGAACAAAGTCATTAGTGTATTTCCAGCCGAAGATTATCTTTCTGCCTTGCTATTGTTTCGGATCAATTGTTCTTTGTTTTGGTAAACTGTACACATCTTAAAATAATAAATTAATATGAGCTAATTTATTTTATTATTATTTTTTTATTTTGCTTTCTTCCTGTTGGAAGGATTACTTGTACACCTCCGGTGCAGCCCAAATTCTTTTTCTTTTTTTATATCTAGTTTTTAATTATGTTACCAAAAAACCGAAATTTACAAGTGCAAAAATAAGAGAATATATTGAATTCAAGAAATCAAGATATAAAAGACATGTACTTTTTCCATCATTGGTATTGTGATAACATTTGTAAAATGAATTAATATATATGTCTTGCTCTAACATGATGTGGCTCAATATTTTCATCGCATGTGACAAATGAGAGACATTGAGAGGCATGACACTGGAGGCATTATAATTTGGAATCAAATTTGCTGCTGGTATAATCTCTCATCTTCTCGGTTTGTTTCGATTTGGACCGTTTAAAATGTATCTAATGACTAAATCATCTATCTTCTGAATCAAATCACAGTCGTTCGTGACGATCGATCGATTCGTGACGGTCGGATCGAGCCGAGCACAACCCTACTGGTTTCAAATCATTGGTGCCTACAGAAACTGTGTAACAAATTTTCACTATCTTCACCGCAAATTGGATTAGGTCCAACCATTTTGAACCCAAAAAGGCAACAATAAACAATGCGCATTATATATTTTAACTGAGAACTGATTCGTGCTAACCAAAAATCCATATAGTACTTCGAATTTTCAAAGGATGAGCTTACAGAGAGGATGATGGGGGCTATGTTCAGAAAGCTTTCATGTTTATTTTCAAATTTGTATTTGTGTTTGGCAAGCCTTGGTCAATGAATCCAAAAAGAAATTATAGACATTATAATGTATGTGATTAGTAGTTATAAAACAGAAAAAATGAAATTCAAAAAGACATCTGAAGGAATTGACTGGAAGAAATTTCATTAACTTGCATCTGATATATATCAAATTTCATTAACCTATATACATCCGACTAAATTCAGTGAACTACAGGTAGCTAAGCATATTAATTAAACAGATGAACAAATAAAAGAACCAATTAATGAAAGAACAGTGCATTAATTTCCATCCCATGCATCACCAGCTTCAGCCAAAAATCTCACAGGACTCCAACAGATCCGGAGACATAGCAACTGATATCAGGATTGGAAAATTAACAAACCCGACCCGATTAGTTGGTAATGACCGGAGATTGACACAAAAGCGGGTATGGCGACATCGGAGACAGAGGCGGTAGGGAAAAAATTCCCTTCAAATCAAACCCTTCCCAGTTTAGTGGCGTCAAATCCTGACCGTCGATTCTCTCCTTCTTCATCACCCTCTCTGCTACAACATCCATCTCTATCTTTCTCTTAGGAGGAAGCGGGATCGGCGGGATAACTCGGAGCTTGTACTCTAATACCGATACCGATTCGGATCCAGATTCTGATTTCGATCCTGATAAGGACCCTGCTTCATTTGGGAAGTTGAGTATAGCCTTCGACCCTCGAAGCTTGAAGGCAGCCTTGTCATACGCTCGTGCCGCCTCAACAGCAGAGTCGAAGGTGCCTAGCCAAACCCGAGACCCGCGACGATTTGGGTCACGGATTTCAGCTGCATACTTTCCCCACGGGCGTTGTCTAACACCCCTGTACTTCCTCGATTCGTCTACGATTTCTGTCGTCTCTTGAATCGGGTTAGATGATTGCGGGTCGGAGTCCCCGAAAAGGTGAGAGCAGATAAGATCAAGAGTTGAGAGGTTGTCTGAGGTGAAAGCCATGAGAAAGAGAGGTGCTGTGGATTTCGATATCTTTCTTTGTTGATTGTTGAGTGGTGAAGTGAGTGAGAGAATGCGTATAAATAGTGAGAAGAGAATAGTCTTCGAGGAGGGTTCCTGGATAGAGGGATGAAGCACGGTGGTTACTAATTTTGGATTTAAATAATTGAAAAACATAACGTGGACCGTTTATTCCTACGATTATTTACGTTTCTTCTGATATGGTGATTACTTTTGTGTGACAAGGGTTTTGATTGGAAATTGTAATATATTATTAGTCGTCGTGTGAGGAGTGAGGACGTGGAATTTTGTATGTCAGGAATGAAAGGAACTTATTTTTTGTTTTGAAATTACGGAATTTTATTTCTTGCATTTATTATATATTATATATTATGTCAGTTTGTGCAAGTTGGAATGAGATTTGACTGTTGTGGGCTAGTTTAAACTTTTAAGTGTGAGACAAATTAAAAGCTCACAAACCAGAGAAATATTTGCCTTGCTTCCAAGGTAGTCCAAAACAGATATGAAGGCGACGTGTTTTTAATTCATGATGACCAAGTAAACATGCATAGACAAATGAATAAGAGATAATACACCGCCGTTTTTAAATATCATGCATAAAAAAATAAACGTGACGTATATCAGACCATGACCAGGTAAACATTGCATAAAAAATGAATAAAACAATACACCGCCGTTTTTAGTTTATCAATGCGTTGAATGTTCAGTGTACAAGCATAGACCAACTTCCATCAACATTTACTGCATTGATTGATTCTCTCTTGTTTCAATGCTTTAGAACCCCTTTCACCGCTAGGAAGCATTTGTATTTGTATGTAGTTGGTATAGTAAAGCCTCATCATTTTAAGTAGCGGTTCTCTGACTAAGCACTTGTTGCTTGTTCAGTTGTTGACAATAAGGGTTTTGCTGAAGCCCAGATTCTAAACCTATCAAAAGAGGCCTAGAAACAAAGTATTATTAGCCCAAGAGCATTTATCTTTTGTGCTTTCTTCATGTTGAAGGATTACTTGTACAGTTAGGCCCGGTAACAAATGGAAATTTGTTAGTTCTTATCTAGTGTGGTGGCGAGACACAAGGCTTTCATAAGAGAGATCTGAAGGTCAAGTTTCATCAGGAGCTGCTTTGAAGGGGGTTTTTCAAGTATATTTTTTTGCTTTGTTTGTGGGTATGTGTTGTAAGCCTACGGACAATAAAAAAATAAAAACGGAAATTTTTGTTTGAACGTTTGTTTCATCTGGAAGAAACGTTAAATGAAAACGAAGTTTGTTTCATTTCAAGGTATTTTCTCTGAAATCATGTTTCGTGCGGACGAAACATTAAACAAAAGTATTTTTTTGTTTCGCAAACAAACGAAACGGCATAATTTTATGTTCGTTTCGCACGTTTGATACATATACACTTACAATCCTCATGTGCAGCCCAAATTATTTTTTTTTCATCTAGTTTTTATATTACAATGGGTGGTTGGAGAAGAAGGATAGATCGGTGCATGTAGTTTCTTCTCGTTCGAGGTCAGAAAAAGATCGGATTACTTTGAAGTTTTTGTACGCATCATTTTCAAAAGAATTTCACGATTCGAATTTGTGACAGTGTAGTCACAAGATGACAACTTTACTGATGTTGTTGTTGGAGGATCAAAAGACAAAGAAGTTTATGAGTATAAAAATAATAATAAGAATAAGAGAATGAATTGAATTCGAGGAATTAAGACATTAATAACAGACATGCCAATATTCCATACCTTTTTCATCATTGGTATTGTGGTAACATTAGTAAACCATTGGTGCGATGCGTATAGGAACAGCACAACAAATTTTGTTGCTTTCTTGAGACGTTGTAACTACATTACTTTTTGTCTGTATTAAATAAATAAATAAATACCTATACATTGTTATTTATACTACAACTTCTTTCCTTGCCTTCTCATTACCAGACGGTACTATTATCCTGATGTAAAAAGCATATATATTAATTACTAGCTAAAAAGCATATATATTAATTACTAGCTAAAAAATCAACTGCAATCTAGTTTTATTACATTTACAGATTTACTTGTAGATTGATCAAAATCATTGTTTTAAAATCGGTCGTCAAGACCGATTAGCTGTTTGATTAATATAATGTACACTCGTATTTTAAAATCGTTGGCGGTGGGTGAACCATCACATATAATGTACACTCGTATTTTACAGATTAAAAATAATTAGTCGACCACAAAACATGATTAATCGGTTGACAAATCGATTAATCAATCATCAAATTCGATTTTAATAAGACATTAATTTTCAGATGAAAATTAATTGAAGAGCCACGCTCTTTTTAAGTTCATGTCAGCAGTTGGATACTTTGGAAATGGGGAATCGTATCCGCTGCTCTTTCTAGAAAGAGCAGGATCTTGCTCTTTTGATCTGGATCGTTAAATTTTCAGATTTAAAACTTATAAAATATACAGCCTTCTGATTTTCATCTGTAGGCGGTCCGATAAAATTTAGATGGTCGAGATGGAAGAGAGCAGGATCCTGCTCTTATCAAAAAGAGCAGCAGATACGGATCCTGGAAATAAACGGTTAGTACTGATTCCTATCCATTACAAAATTTTCTCTAAAATATTATGAATTCATATTTTTAAAGTTTTATATACTGTTTCTTAAATTAAATTAGTTAATATTATATTCTTAAATATAATACAAGTAATGTTGTCTTTATTAAATTATTAATTATTTATATATTAATATAAGAATGGTAAATTGTTTGCAAAATTTCGATTATTCAACCTATGATGATTAGTCCCTTAAAGTTACCCCTCCTTTCAGGGGCGGGTTCAGATCTATAATTTTTTTTCCGTGAGGCAAAATAACACAGATTTTCTAATATACATAATTATTTGATAAAAAATTTGACAAATCGTACTAATACACTAAATTTTTTTTCCAAGAGATCCACCTCGGAACTACTTGCATCTGCCCCTACCTCCTCCCGTCCGCGTTCCATTTTTAAAAGATCAAAACAGAAAACTGTACAGTACTGTCAAATTTTTTGTTTATTTCTTTCCTTTAGATAACTAATAATTCATTTATATCATCTCTTATGATCAATGAAATTTGGAGACCAAAGCCCATCTTTTTCTTAAAAAAAGGAAGAAGAAAGCTGTATTGTGATAAAATGGAATTTGGAGCTCTGTCCTTTGATCAAGTTCACGACTTACGCGTGAACAAACATCTGATAAATTTTGCACTGTTTGCGTTACTTTTTGGGACCCATAACAAAAAAGAAAAGAAAAAGTTGTTGATAATAATCCGATAAGATTTGAAGGCACGAGGGAAGAAGAAAAAGTATATAAAGAAACGACGAAATGGTAGAACGGGGTCTTGATTGAATCGGAGGCACAATCGCACGTGGTTTGTTGATGAACTCGACATTATTCAGCCTGATAGCTGTATGTATGGCTCTATGTATGCATGTATTTCATGGAAATTTCGTTAAATTTTGTATTTTCCGACTGTTCTTTCTCTATTTTTCTAAGATGTCATGTGTGAAGTATCCGCTGCAGACACTTTTCCCGTAAAGTCCTCGTTATTTTATTATTGTTTTTTTAATCCTTTTAAGAGCAGCTGTTTATAATTAGATTTGTTTCGTGATGTTTCCCCCTTTATACAAGATTTGAATATAATAGGAGTATAATTCTACAAAATTTTATTTTTAAAATAAAATAATTCAAAAGACTAACTTTAAGTATGTCAAATACTTTCTTTGCATAAAATATGCTAACAATACGTGCTATTTATCAGCAAACATTATTTTAGCCCTGATTTATTCGTGAATAATCTGTGAATTAATGGTTAGCTTTTGGATTAACCATTTATTTCGAATTTATTTTTCATATGCTAAAATCCGAATAATCAACTCGTATGCGTCGTTTATTTTGGATAGCATGTCGCAGCCATGAAAAACAGGTGTTGATAGATTTGACGAGTCAACATAAAAATTCAATTATTTTCGTCGAAATAAAACTTAATCTATTATTCTTCGTCTTTGGTTTATCCTAATTTATTTTTGAATTAAAGACTTTTAACAGTTGTTGTTGTTGCGTACTAAAATTTAAATAATTGTGAATACAACGAAATTCTTATTAGCATAATTTGAGACAGAGTTTGATGGTTTATTTTTGTATATATAGTGCGACTAAAGCTATGGTGCAATTGTTCGTGTACTAAACGTAAAAAACATCCTTAATCACGTTTAAATATTATTTTATCATGCTCAATAATTTTTTATATCAAAATTTTGTAGGAAACAATTGTTTTTTTTAGTTTCAAAGTCTTTTAAATAGTCGTTTTGATTTTTTTTAAATTATCTATTTTATGTATAAACATTGATTATTTATAATTAATTTGAAGTCACTTTTTTAAAAACTAAAAAAAAGTACGTAAAAACTCTAAATATAGAAAAATAATAATTGAGCGTGATAAATTGAAATTTAAAACTGTCTAAAGATGTTTTTGAGTTAGCAACACATAAAACTTTGGTACTCATGTGGTGTATATTATCAACAGTAATGCTATTATGTTTCATGAAGATTTGATTAGTTTTGACTTCACATTCAAAATTAAAAATTTGAAATTGAAATTGCCGATTTAAACCATTTAATGTGATTTTCATATTGAAATCTCATTAAAGACCAACTTTTTTTACATTTTAACTATTTTTTAAAGAGGTGAAAAATTGATCATATTGGTTGGTCCACAAATAATTAGATCAACAAATTTTCTATCTCTCTAAAAAAAATAGTAAAATATTTAGAACAATGAAAATTTTGACTCTAGTGAGGTTTCGATATGAAGATATGTTGGACGGTTTGGATCGATAATTTGAATTTAAAAATTTGAAATTTAACGCGAAGTCAAAACTTGAAGCCAATTTCTTGAAACATAATAACATAACTCATATTATCAAATGCGTCACTTATAAAAATTAAGGACAGCGAAAATATGATTCTTTGATCTATATTTTCTTTCACTTTTTATACTCTCTTTCTATTTCTTTCTCTGAAATAATATTTTAGAGAAAATATGAAAAACGCAGCGATTTTCTTTAATAGCGGCGTGTTGATTTTTGGTCTGATTCTAAAAAAATCTTTAAAATCGACGTTTCTCTCTCGTCCGATTTTAAAGGTCCAATCTTTAAAACCGGACCACGCGTCTCTTTTAACAGCCCCTTCAGTAACACCAGCACTAGATCCGATTTTAAAGGCTAAATTTGTAGTAGTGTTATCCTGTGAGGACATCGGAGTATGTAATATCCTATATTTTCATCAGTTTTATATTAATTTTCACTGTTTCAATTGAAAATACGAACCCAACCATTTGTAAATAGAGTGGTTGCCGAACAGTTGCTGGAATAATTAATCAACAAAGTAAAATTTCATTGTTCCCATGAAAATCATGCCTATCGAAACAGGTCCTTATTCTTGTATCAAACAATTTAATTTTTTTTGTAGCATATATAGTTCTAATGAATTTATGATGAACTAATCACAATCCATGCATAGTTGAATATACTATAATGACAATTGACAATCCATAGTTGAATATGCGCAAAATTATCTTGACAGAACATTTATTAAATTGTATATATGAGCAAATATTTATTAAGAAAGGTTAACGTGTGACGTGTCATGCATGTGATTTACGTGTCACAGTCATTCAGAAATCAGAAACATTAATTACCTCACATCTTGATATGACATTTTAATTTCAACATTTATATTTGAAGGAAATATATATAATTCGAACCAATTGAGTTGACTTATCATCCAACAAAGTTTCACTAAAGCTAAAATAATATACGCATAGATGTAATACATGTTGTAGGAGTCCTTCAAGACATGCAACTCAACAAAACAACAGATCATTATATTTGAAAGGTTATGCAGCATATAATTGGTAATTATTTTTTACGATTGGTCTATTTTCTATCACGTACCACCATCTCTCACGATCCCAGTTGCCACGTGTTACGCACGATGTCTCCCTTATTTGTAAAAAGAAAACCCTACTTCCGGCATAAAATTGAAAAATGGAATCTGATGCTTGGCAATATAATTATAGCAAATAAAAAAGATAGAGAGGGGTCAAACGCGATTTTAGAAAAGCAGCGCACTGACCGGCTGACCGCTCACGCTCTGTTCAGTGTTCTCTTTTCCCAGTAAAAAAAAAAATATATGAGCATCGCTGCTGTAAAAAAAATATGACCGCTCATGCTCTGTTCTCTTTCTTTTACCCTTAGATTAATTAATACTTTTAAATCTAGCTTTTCCTTTCTAATCAATGTGTAATGTAAGTTAATCGACTCCTAACATATCAACTTTTAACATTATGTGCAGTTGGAAGAGAATTTTATATATTATTACGAGGAATGAGCAGGAGATTCGTTGTATTTTTTTATGAAATAAAGAACAAATAACACGTGAGATGAGAATTACAGAAACATTTATCAATAACAAAAATAATAACGAACTTAGCTAAAATGAAGAAACGATTATAGAAGTAGCAAGACGTTCAGCAATCATTTTCTCTCGTAAATAGGAGTACAAAAAGTATATTATTTGATTATAACATTGCAACTATATACATGTTCGTGTTAGCGTGTATTCGACACGTGCAATACTTGTAAAAATCTGAAAAATAAAAATAAAAATAGAGAAAAATCAGAAAATCTAAAAAAAAAATCCAAAATATGCTCTGTAATTTTATATTAAGAATTTAAAAATATTAAAAATAAAAAAGTCATGAAAATCGAAAATTTATGAAAAATACAAAATTCGAAAAATGAAAAAAAATTGATTTTCTTTACTTATATTAGTCAATTACTCAAAATTGATTTTGCTCGCTCGATTTTTAACATACAATTGTGATTTTCAAGAAGTGTGTAGCGACGTGCTTCAGCATGCTTCGAAGTGTATTCCGATAGACTTTTTGAACGTTCCTATTAGGATGCGGTGCATCCAGTAGAAATTGAACCTACGAATTCGTCAATTATGAGTTGAGCGCTTTGACCATTCATCCATGGATGCAATTAATGAAATAAGATTTCTGATCATATTCTCCACATTGGATCAAGAACAGAGTCAAAGGAGTTAATTCGTATAAAGCCATCGAACCGACCTAACCAGTAACTAGAGCTGTGTGCTTTATAGAAACAGAAAGCAATCGACCGGAATCATTCAATACGACAGTATGAACACGATATCAAGGTAAACCCATGAAAATATCGCTTTATCAAAATCAAAGAGAAATAGAAACTTTATTTTATTGTATTAAACTAAGAAGACGATATATTGTGTACCTAAACTTTTTTTAGTAAATTCTGTGATTCATTTTTTTATTTCATTGAAAAGAAAAAGAAAAATAAGAGAAGAACTCTGTTCGTAAGAACAAAGAGAAATAGATCTATTATATACCCGATAAGTACCAATACGCAAGGGAAAGATTGTATTATTAGAGAATAAATAGATACTTATTCGAATGATCAATTCCTTCGTTACAATTTTTTTTAGTAAATTCTGTGATTCATTTTTTTTATTTCATTGAAAAGAAAAAGAAAAATAAGGAAAGAACTTTATTCGTAAGAACAAAGAGAAGCAGATCTATTCTATACCCGATAAGTACCAATACGCAAGGGAAAGATTGTATTATTGGAGAATAAATGAATACTTATTCGAATGATCAATTCCTTCGTTACAATTTTTTTGAATCCATTCTGTCTTACTCTATCAAAAAACCCTTCCATGTATCAAATAGAAGAAATTGGTGTGGTGTATCAAAATCGATGTATCAAATAGAATAAAAAAGGAATGAAGACAAGAAATCATGGATTTTCACCTTTCCTTATTTAAGTGAATAAAGGATATGCATTTTTTGGTTGAAATTTGTTAGTATAGGAATACCAAAAGTATATTTTCGTCGTCCTGGAACTGAAAAGCTTGGCTTGACATATAGTGTGACTTGTCAAACATATTGGGTCATATGGGATTTACCCGCTCTCTTCCCCGATCGAGATATCCTCTGTTTCGCCGAAGAGATATTGTATTGAGTAAATCGTCATTCATTCAGAGCACGAAGTCAAATTTCAATATGAAAATTATTCGGGAGGTAAGAGACCACTATCTGCTCACACTGTCAGACAAAGTGATCAGAATCGGGAGGGAGCTGTGGGGTGAAAGCGAGGGAGGAGAGCAAAAGAGCCCATGCTAAAGTTTCAATCAATTTCTGCCAATATCCACGCCAAGAAATTAAGAACATAAATCCTGTAGCCCAAACAAGATGTCCAAATAAGAACATCCATGCCTATACTGATAAACTATTAATACCAAAAGGATTATATCCATTAATAAGTTGTGAAGAATTTAACCATAAATAATCTCTTAACCATCCCATCAAATATGTGGATGACTCATTAAATTGTGAAACGTTACCCTGCCATAAAGTGATATGTTTCCAATGCCAATAAAGTAACCCATCCAATGGTATTGGTATTCTTTATGTTAAGTGAAACCTTCTAATTCATAGCTTTTTAGTTT
The DNA here is from genome assembly GCA_964058865.1 of Eleocharis quinqueflora. Taxonomy (NCBI): domain Eukaryota; kingdom Viridiplantae; phylum Streptophyta; class Magnoliopsida; order Poales; family Cyperaceae; genus Eleocharis; species Eleocharis quinqueflora. The sequence goes on from CAXKVX010000393.1 coordinate 72,506, forward strand.
GAAAACCTCTTTTTTCAGAAAAAAATAGCAAAAAGTTTATTCACTATTATATCTTTATAATATGATTTAACATAATGAAATTCATTCATTTTAAGATTCTATATCTATATTCAAATCTATAGAAAATTATTCTATATCAAAATAAAAATATTTGTTCATCCAATGTGTGTAGTCTTCGAATTAGTGATGCATGAAATTGATATTTATTATTTATCAAGTTTTAAATTTAGAAATATCAAATTTTGATTGCAAGTATACAATCTGTTGTTGAGGTATTGGTTGTTTGGAATTGTTTTGATTGTTTAACAAACAAATAAGAGAAAGCAAATAAGTTGAGGTTTTTAGATCGATAAAGCAAGATCTAGAATTATCGGTTCATCATTAACTTACTTAACAGAATGAATTAATAGTTGTTGCGATTGTTAATAATGTGGACAAGTATTTTAAAAAAGATATTAAAGGTCGATGTCTGTTTTAATACCTTCACTAGTATAGTCAACACTGAGGATTGGTCTAGCCCCAAATTATACTAGCAATATTGCTTGTACCAGGGTTAGCTGGTATTAAGTCGAGGTACCGTGCAATTACGTGTTTGACAAGAAGACTAAGTAATTCCTAACAAATCTCTCGAACAACTAATGGTTCTTCTATGATTTTATTAGCAATTCAAGTGTTCCTTTTTTGTTTGAGATTTGTGTTGTCAAATTCTCAAAATCAAACTCAAACCTTAGAATAAAAATCAATAAAAAGAAACAATAATAAACAACAATTGATCCTACAAATTAATCTATTAGTAAGCAAGTTTCATGGATTCTCTACAATCCTAGAGAGGTATTTAGCCTATCATGACTAGAACAAACACAAACGAATTCATTACAACGAGTAATGGGTAAAGAAGAGATGAGTAAAGAGTAGAAAATTCGAAGAAAAAGCCCTTCCGATAAACCTCCTCGCTCCTTGTTATAAACCTTAGATCTCCCTTTTTCTCCTCAAAAAACCGTCCTGAAAAAGAGTCGAAGTCGAGAATGAAGAGATAATGGAAGTGGGCGCTAATTTTCTTATTTAAAACCAAACAATTCAGATCTCGACCTTTTTCTTGTGGCCCGCAAAGATTCTTTGCGGTCGCAAGAATTTGTAGAGAAATTGCATTCTGACAAGCTGTTAGAGCCACCATCGTTTTTCTCTTATCTTTTCTCTTTAAATTTACTCTTTTGTTATTCTTAATTGTTCTCATTTAGCACTGAGAGCATCTTCACTCATGAAATTTTTGAAGTTTCTAAATAATGTCACATCAGTTTTAGAAATTTATTTTTTCTTTTGTTTCTAAATCTTTCATTTTTGAAACTAAAAATTTGGAATTTCTTAGTTGTCATATCAGCAAATATTATCAGTATTGTGACCAATCAATTTTAGACAATGATTTAACTACGTCAGAGTTTATCAATTCTAAAAAAAATTGCTAAATAAAATACTCATCTACAGTCATGAAACTCATTTAGAAACTGACACATCAAATTGAAAACTAAAAAATTTCATAAACAAAAATGCTCTAAATAACAATATTTCCAAAAATTGAATTGTAGTAATCTTGTGTAAATTTGGTAGAAGTGACCTAACTGCTTATGGTTTAGTAATTGCGCTCCAACACTTGAAATATCACCGATGCTCTAAATAGCAATATTTCCAAAAATTGAATTCTAGTAATCTCGAGTAAATTTGGTAAAGGTGACCTTAATAGCTTCTGGTCTATAGTATTATGTCCGTTGATGAATATTTGATATTTTTGCTAATGAAAAATATGAAAAAATATTTGTGCTAGTTTAGCACAGGGCAAATGTTAAGTTAAGAATTTAAGTTCACAAAATAATTCACACAAACGTTTTGTTGTCAAATATTTATTTATGCAACATACTTTTATACAGGGGCATATCTATTTAGAAGCAAGCCCGGGCAAGTGCCCGGATTTGATTTTAAAAAAATCGCAAAATTTAGTGTATTTTTACTTATTTTAATGAAAAATGAGTTATTGTGACTGTACTTGATCTCAACTTCGGTACTCAGGCCTAATTGTGTCCAGGCTTAATTAAGCTCTGAATCCGCCCTTGCTTTTATAGTAGTGTAGAAATATTTTAATTTCTTAGCATTTTTTTGCAATAAATACTGCATTTTAGAAATATCATATTCTTATTGAAGTTGAAAATCATTACATTATAATGCTACAATTATGGTAGCTTAAATGATTCAAATTGATAAGACATAATGGTTTGAGGCAACTTATACTCAATTCATCAGAAAATGAGAAAAAGGATCCAAAACATTTTGAGAAACAGTTCTGTATTCAATGGTCATCCGACCCTGTCTGTACAAATGACTTGCGGATGATCACACGGTCACCAAAACCGCAACCCCAACAGACGGTCATGATCGGCACTTGATGATTTTCAAATTAACCGTTGTACTTGTACAAATAAGCAATGAAACAGCAAACAGAGATCAACAAGCCAAGCAACTAGATTTTTAAGAAAAATAAATAAATAAATAAAGCTAAGATGTGATTAACAGTTAAGTGAGAGGTTTAAGCCTTTTTAACCTCCTTTTTTAAACCCACTTTCCTTCCTCGCCCTTCCCTTCCCTTTCCTTCCTTTTCTACTTTCTACCTCCATTTCTTTCCCCGCATTCCATTTCTAACACACCACACACCACAGTACCACACACCACTCTGCTCCAATGGGGTGCGCAGCTTCGCGAATCGACAACGAAGACACTGTGCGGCGGTGCAAGGAGCGGCGCCGCTTCATGAAAGAGGCGGTGCACTCTCGCCACCTCCTGGCCTCCGCTCACGCCGACTACCTCCGCTCAATGCGCCTCGCTGCCGCCTCCCTCTCCCGCTTCGCCGCTGGAGAACCCTTCCTCTCTATCTCCGACTCTACACCTCCTGTCTTGCTCCTAGCTCACAACCACCAAACAGCCGCCACTACCACCACCTCCTCGCTTCCTCCCCCGACTCCTCAGCAGCCGCCACCTCCTCCAATTCCGCATTACTCGGTTGCTTTATCTACCATCTCCAACCCCAAGCTCCCACACATTCTATCCCGATCGACTGGTTCTTCTCGCCAGCAGCATAATCCTATCCCAAATCAGAATCCAAATCCGCCACCTCGTGCGTTCAAATTGCCTCATATACTATCGGATTCAAGCCCCGCGCCTTCTACAAGAAAACGAGGTGATGCCAACTACGCAGGTCGAGCTAATCTCGCGTCAACTCCGTCAATGTCGTCTTCAGCTTGGGATTGGGAGAACTTCTATCCACCTTCTCCTCCTGATTCAGAGTACTTTGAGAGAAGAAAAGCTGAGATGGAGGCTGCTAATCAACAACAGCAGCAGTATAACCATCAACTCAGAGAAGAAGATGAGTTTTCTGATGGTCAAGAGGAAGATGAAGAAGAAGAAGGAGAAGATGAGTTTGAAGAACATGAGGACCAATACATGTACAATGATCAGCACAAGCAACAAGAAGACAATGATGAAATGGCATGTCACGAATGGGATGAGAGATACACATCCACATCGAGCACTTCCTCCAGATCCAGATCCGATGGATACGATGATATGAGATCAAGATCAGAGGCCTATGGATACAGATACGGTTACGGTGCTCAATCCGCACAAGAGATCGGAAGACCAGTTCCACAATCAGAAATTGCGCCACCTTCATCAGCACTGACAGTTGGACCTGGTGCAGCTGTACACCACCGAACATTGGCTGAGATAGCAGCCTCAATAGAGGAGTACTTCATCAAGGCGGCTGAGGCCGGCAGTGCTGTGTCAGAGCTTCTAGAAACAGGTCGGGCGCAGCTTGACCGGAGCTTCAGCCAGCTCAAGAGTGAGTGATTCTTCATTTTCTTAATTCTATTTATCAGGTGCAATGTGTCTGGAATTATGTATGTTTCTGAGTCAGCCAGCTGAAAAGAATTGGATGTCTCATGTTAAGCTTGGCTTCTTGCTGCAGAGACTGTGTACCACTCAAATAGTGTTCTTAGTGCATTATCATCTACATGGAGTTCAAAACCACCATTGGCAGTCAAGTACCAGCTTGATGCCGTTGCGCTGCAGGAGACAGGAGGCAGCACAAGCCATGGTTCCACTTTGGAAAGGCTCCTTGCTTGGGAGAAGAAACTCTATGAGGAGGTTAAGGTAAATTTTCGAATTTGAAATTCACAGGAAATTTATCTTTATCTTTATATTAATTTATTATTATAGAAATCTGCTTGATATTAATTTCCTGTGCATAGATCATTACTGGAACTCCGCCTATGTTTTACATAGCCGGTCCCAAGCCCGGAAAGGAGGAGGGTTGTGATAGGCTTAGCGAGCCAACGTAAAAATTCAGCCAATCTTGTGTAAATGAAATCCAATATGGGCTTCATTTCTAGCATACCCGAATTTTTTTGGGAAAAAGGGCTTTGTTGTTGTTGATGTTGTTGTCGTATAAATCATTAATGGGTCATTTCTGTTTCAATTGCAATGACTGAAATTTTTTTTACTATTAAATTATAGGGTATTTAATGTTGTTTTTTGTCTTGTAATGGTCAATAAAATGCTCTATAAAGAATATAGAACAAGTTCTTATAGGGATCGGGCCATGATATCTTGAAATAATTGAGCTTGGTTGTGTCTCAGATAATTTTTGTTCTGTAATCAAGAAAATGAAGTATATGGTCTCCAACTACTTCTTCCTTTGGTGGTGTAAACTTTTAGAAATGAGGGCTTCCTTTTGTCTAGTTTCGGTATATTAATAGAAGAATAGGCATCTTGGTATCTGCCTTTAGCTTGTATGCTTCTCTTGGTTGCTTTTAGCTCTCATAGTTATAGATTGAATCATTCTTACACTTCTATGGACCACAGAGGTGTACCAGTATTAACTTAATAGTGGTTTGGTATGTTTCAGCTGGCATGCAGAGCATACTGTAGTGATGTGGTTTTTTATGATGTGTTTATATGCTGTATAAAATGATTTATTACACAATAGTTGGATTATTTTTTATAATTATCCTCAGAAGCATATTTGGTAAACTTCTGACCTGAAACCATTAGTCTTGAATTTCTCTGTTCTTTTAACCTCTTTTCTTACTATTATTCCTCTCTATGCATAAATAAGAGGGCTCTGTGATTCAGTTTGCAGTTTTGGTATCATACATGAAGTCCCTTTTACCTCCTTGTTCATGGAGCCTTGGGTTCAGTAAAATCACAACTAGAAGGAACGTGTGTACAGTTTGTTGTTTTACTTGTATCTTTGGGTCTATCAGTTGAGCATACATGTGCTGTGGTAGGGATGCTTTAAATGGGATTCTTTGCAGCCTTCATTGATAAGTAGGCTAAATAATTCATATAAAAGCATGTCACTTGTCTATCACTTTGTTCTTCAAGAAACAGTTTATTGTTGAATTCTCTAGCTGCTGTGGGCCCCAGGAATTAAGTTCTATGTTTTGTTCGTTGAACATTGATTATTTTTTCTTCTTACTTCACGCCCGTCTTCTCCTTCATTTGTATATTTGATAATCTGGAGGGGGGGTGGGGTTGAGGTTGTTAGCTCAACCTATTATGCAACTTATAGTTGGATTTGGTTCTACCCATAAAGGAGGAATCTGATCCTGTGGGACAAGTTGCTTATTGAAAAGGGTAGTTGCAAAGAGTGGCTTTAGTACTGTGGCGTTTTCATACTGATGTCAGTGATTCTGAACACGACATGCCACTCTTTACTTGTGTTTTGGAGTTTGAACAGGACTGTTATCATATCCACTTGTTATGTAGTAACTTTGAAAGTACGTATTTCCATTGTTACCTGTCTATCTGACACTAACCATTTTATTCAGAAATATAAAAAAATACTCTACAATAGTCTTTGTTACCAAACACCAGATGTTGAAGACATCTCTTTTTATTGGCAGGTAATTTCATATTGGTTCATGACCTTGTGCAAATATATTATTGTAGGCAAAAGAAAGTGTCAAGATAGAACATGAGAAGAAGCTATCTACACTACAGAGCCTGGAGTACAGAGGAAAAGACGATGCCAAGCTGGACAAAACTAAAGCCACTATAAAGAGGCTCCAATCCCTAATCATTGTCACTTCTCAAGCTGTTACAACCACCTCTTCTGCAATCCTCACTGTTCGTGACAACGAGCTTGCACCACAACTTGTGGAGCTCTGTTATGCGTAAGTTGCTTTAATATCAGTGTCTTATTACTGTTACAGCTCAAGTGAAATTCATTTTTATTTTACATCAAAATTTATGACATGTCCAGTTGGAAGACCCTTTTCTTTGGTTGTGTGAAGAGGGAGTTGTGGCAAGTCTTGTGTTAATTAAATAATTGTAAAGGTGAGAAGGACAGACTGAATGTGTAACTCACCAAGATGTCCTCAAAGAAATGAGGCTTGAAGAATTTAATTCCCTAATAAACTTACAAACAAATTAGGTTTATTTATGATTACTCCAGGCTATTTAATGCTTTGTTGCCCAAATGGGAGCTTACAAATAATCCTGATTACTTCTTTAGGCTTCTAAAGATGTGGAGATCAATGCACCAGTTTCATGAGATACAAAGCAACATAGTGCAACAAGTTCGTGGACTGATAAACCGTGCAGCTGGTGAACCAACCTCTGACCTCCAGCGCATGGCGACTCGTGATCTTGAGGCTGCTGTTGCCAGCTGGCACTCTGCCTTTGGCCGTTTGGTCAAGTACCAGCGCGACTACATTTGCTCTGTTTACAGCTGGCTCAAGCTAACCCTGTTTCAAGTCACCTCTGATGATCCCAAAAAAGACCATTCTACCCTTATATCGCTTGAACTAACGGCATTTTGTGACGAGTGGAAACAAGCGCTGGATCGTCTTCCAGACACTGTTGCGTCAGAGGCCATTAAATCCTTCATGAATGTGATACATGTTATTTACACTAAACAAGCCGACGAATTAAAGGTGAAAAAACGGGCAGATAATTTATCGAAGGAGTTGGAGAAGAAGGCCAAGGCATTAAGAGGTATAGAAAAGAAGTATTACCAGTCTTATTCTATGGTGGGGCTTGCACTTCCAGGTAATGGGCGTGATATCAATGAACAGGTCTTTGATACCCGGGACCCGCTAGCCGAGAAAAAGGCTGAGCTTGCACTGGTTAGAAGGAAAGTAGAGGATGAGATGACGAGGCATGGCAAGACTATAGAGGTGACTAGGTCGATGACCCTCAACAATATACAAACAGGTCTACCGGGTGTGTTTCAAGCCATGACCGGGTTCTCAGCTCTGTTTGTAGAAGCACTCGAGACAGTTTGTAGACGGGCTGGTTCAGTTCATTGAAACTGACTTGCACCAGCAGAAGGTTAATTTTTGGTACCAGTAAAGTGGGTTTTTGACCCTTTTGTTGTATAAGATGAAAATATATATATACATATAGATAACAAAGCTATATTTCAGGTAAGAATTGGAAAGAGGAGGGGAGGAGGGGTGGATTGTTTTGTAGATAAATTCAGTTTTGCTTTTTGTCATGATTGTATCTTTAATTCTTGTGGAGAAAAAAAATGAGAACTGGGTTTGTTTCACACGGAACTCCTATGTTTTACATAGCCTATTCGAGGAGGGTTTTGATAGCATTGGTGAGTGAACGTAAAAATTCAGTCGATCTTATGAAAATGAAATTCAATACGAGCTCTATTTCTAGTCTATCCTAACAAACAGCTTTCTTGTTTTTTGTTGTTCGGTTTGTTTTACGCGGGTAACTCTGGATGTATTCATCTTCGAGTGTTACTAGCGACATAATGGGAACTACGGTTATTTATTTATGATACGTGTAAGAAACATATATGGATAACAGAAAAAGGTGAAACAAGCATTCTACCGGGTAAAACGTAAACTTGCTAGGAATTATACAGATGAGAAATAAATCTGAATCGTTTCAATTGGAACTTCAATGAGGTTTGAGGTGTGAAATTATGAATGGTTTTGATATAAAGGAATATTGGAATCCTACAACGCAAGCCGATCAGACATCACCTACACTGTTCTAGAGTAGTCTTTGCTGAAAGAGGCTAGGATTAGCAGCCCCTAGGAACATATATAGATGGGGTTGTATACAGTATTGAAAAATAACACTAAGTTGTTTCTTGCTCAGTTGCTCGCTTGATTGATGAACATTATGAGCCGAAAGAGCATGACGCGCATGCACTAAATGCCAGGCGGTACATGGTGATATAGGTGGCAGTGAATCAGCAGAAGCCACCGACCAACCAACCATTCATGAAAAAAGAAAGAAAAATGAGAGTAGACGATTAGGCTTATGTTCTGTTTTCACACTTTTGGTAGGTGGGTTGGTAGCTGAAGAGAGTGAATAGGTGAGCTCAACGACAAAGCTTATTTGAGTGGAAGCATAAATGACTAATGCATCTCCAGCTGTCTTTGTAAACCTTTTCACTTGACGCATTCTCTGTTTGACTGTTTGGAACTTTTATTCGGCTTATAGTTATAGCTCAATTTGGTTCAGGAAAAAAGTTTATTTATTTATTTATTTATTAGATCGATTACCCAATCTGAATACAGAAAGTCGGAGAAACATACTCGAATTGAGACTGTTTTCCGCTTGTTTGTAGAAACATTACAAAATAAATGTAGCTATTTTATTTTGAGATAAAATGAGAGTTTAAATGACCTCAAGTTCACCATTTGGATTTGAATTCATGACCTCTCAATAAATGTAGCTAATTAATTAGGTCAAAATTGTTGAAATTGAGATGTCAAATTTAATAAATAAAATTTGAACTACGTGTTATATGATTAATATATCACATATTGTTATTAAAATTACAAAGAGTAATATAAGATATGCCATAATGTGATTAACTGAAACAATGACATAATACATATTTCGCTAAGATTTTAAATATGAATACATATAGAATTAAATATGAATTAATTCTAATTGTTGATGGACCAATTATAATGAATTCAACTAGTGCGAGTGTTAAATTAAATGTCAAGATATTGCTTGGGCCTAATCAATTAATTTGGGTCGAGATACCAAACAAAATGGACTCAACATAATTTAGTATATCTTTTGACAAATACACTTATTATATATATATATATATATATCATTTGGCCAGTTTATCAAATTAATTTATATAAAATGATATAAAAAATGTTTGGCCGGATATTACAAATTACTATACTTTTTGGTCGTTTTTATAAAAGTTTTTGATACAAAACAATGGCGGCACCGTCGAATTTTTTTAATATAGCAAGCGACCTGCTGTAAGGCATGTTTTGGCTGCCTAGATTTACTGTTATCTTTCTGATTGGATATTTTAGCTTTTATACCAAATTCGTGAAAATATTTACAGCAGTAAATATTAGAATTTGGAAAAAATTGGAGAGAATATAATTTCAAATATTTTGTGAATATTTGATAATTAATTTTGCATCTTTTCAAGATACACTTTCACCCCTATAAAAGGACCCGGGTCTCCAAGCGTTACGGGGTAATTCAAGCAGAAAAAAAGTTATTGTTGTTAGGGCACATGTGATGTGCGTAGCTATCCATACACTCCTCCATTAAGTGTTGGTATTTCGTTGATGTGTTCGTACTCATCGGAGAAAAGAAAGCACTCCTAATCTCTTAGAAGGACTTGTTGGCTAAAGGACCGTAGGAGACTTCCACAATCGTGCAACCACACCTCCCGTTTACTCAAGAATTGAAGAAAGGAGACAACTAAGGAGATGGAAAGTAAGTTTACTATACGCTTCCGCATAATTTTATTTCATACATGTTGCACGAAGAATCGTTAACTGAATTGCAATTGTTAGTTAGGGTTTTGGTTAATATAATGACTATATCCTAAATCAAATCGCACCAAATTAATATTCAACAAAAAAGATGTTGAATCTCCAAGCATTACTGGGTATCATTTGTTAGGCGCACATGTGTTGTGCATAGGCTTCCTCTGTCTCTCCATTAAGATTGAAATACTTCTCTGTTGTATTCGTAACCTTGAAGAAAAGTAAGCATCGAAAATTGCTTGGAATGACTCGTCAGCGATCAGTTCGAGGCTAAATGAAAATGATAGCATAGAGCCCCATTTAGTGATACCGCTTGAGAGGCAATGAAGATCAACATAGTATGTCAAGTAAGTAAATGCTTTCTGGAGAACCTAGGGGCCTAGGTACTTAATTATATTTCTATCGGTTCAACCAAATAGGGACCTAAATTGCAAATTTCACAAAATATGATAATCAATTCAATTTATGCAATTCAATCAATTCAAGTACAACTCAATTCAATTCACAAGCAAATTAAGCAATTTAAACTAATTGAATTAAGTAAATGTAAATAGAGAAAAGCTCAATCGCGTGTTCACGGAGTTCGGCTTGCACGAATGCCTCGCCTACGTCTCCGGGTCCCTGGCGCCCCTGCTTCTTGCGGTAATAAGCTCGGTCTGCTCCACTAAACAAAATTCGCTTGCTTAGCGTACAACTTCGGAATTGGAGCTCTCTTACACACATCGGTGAAGCCGCCAACCCTAACCTGATGCCGAACTTTATCTCGCTTACACACATCGGTGGAGAATCGAGCCGACTTTCTTGAACTCACTTACACACTTCGATGAAGCTCAAGGCAACACACATTCACAATCTAATGACAATTTGCTAATTGAAAGATTAAGCTATAAATTAATAGTAGGAGGCAATGTCACCACCACACCTTTTTTACCTATGGACCAAAAGCGCACTCTGTTTCAAGGAGACATGATTTAGCGGCCGAACAAGTTCAAATATTGCATGCTGGATATCTGGGAATCAGGGAATAGTTTAAGATTTATTATGGGACCTGTATAGTATCAATTATTGATTTTTGGTGCAATGAAAATTGGAAATTGGAACCATCAAATAGAAAGAGCCGTAGAGGGGTCCGTATCTGTTGCTGTAATACATCTACTTCTTCACGTGGACCCGATCGTTTTAAATTTTAAGAGTCGTGAGCATGAATTTCAATTTTCTAATTTCTCAAAATTATTAAAACGGCAGCGGAACATGTGTGGTCCCTCCCTGGCACCAAATGAATAAAATTCCAATTCTCAGCCGCACATTTAAAAAAACGAGCTGATATGCAGATATCATATTTGATGTCAACTATTAATATTTATTTTATTATGCATCTTTTTATTATGCATCTTTAGTTGAGTTATCATGCACATTATTTGAGTTATTATGCATGTTATTTTTTGTAATGAAATAGTTATACATGTTGTCGATTTTATTATGCACCTTTAGTTGAGTTATCGTGCACATTATTTGAGTTATTATGCATATTATTTTCTGTAATGAAATAATTATACATGTTATTTTTTGTATTGAAATGCATAATAACTCAAATAATTTGAATTATAACGCAACTAGCGTCAAATGAGATATCTACCAAATATTATCCAAAAAAACTATGTGATTCAACTATCACGTGGATTAAATAATGAAATATGGGCTTTTTATTTGAGCTGTGGACCGTGGGGGAATTATTTGATGAAGATTGGATAGCAGTGAATTTAATTTAATGCTATCGTTGCTATTGGAATGGGTACAGTACAGTTATGTAAACCTACCCGAATAACTTTGAAATCTGCATCCGGTGGATATTTCGCAAGTGAAGTATTTATCGAATTATTCATACAACTACGAAATATATAAATAGAAAAAAATTAATTAAAATATAATGAGTGATAATGTTATTTAATGATTTAATAATTTGAATCATTAGTGTACAATTGAATCATGCATTCATTGAAATATGTAGGGATTTGGAAACAAGTCGGGCTGAGCTGAGCCGGTTCATATTAAGACATAAGTTAAAGATGAAGGTAAGTTTGATATGCACATTATTTCGATCTCAAATCAGACTCGATGCGGTTGAAGTAGACTCACATATCTACAGGACGATGGCTTGTGACGATAAAAAAGTTCATTACGATTCCTACGAACGCAACTGAAGTTGCTACAAAATAATATTAAGTATGATTAGCATTTTTTCAACAAACTTCAGGTACGCTCGTCGAAATCGTAATTAGATTTTTTATCGTCGCAAGTCATCGAACTGTAGATATTCGAGTCTACTTCCACTTCGTCGAGTCTGATTTGCAATCTGAGAAACGAGTGATTCAAAATTGAGTCTGAAGCAAACTCGTGATAAAAATTACGAATTAAGACATAAGTTGAAGATGGAGCTAAATTTGATATGGACATTCCTCCGATCACAAATCAGACTCGATGCGGTGGAAGTAAAATTGAATATCTACAGCTCAACGAATTTGCGACGATAAAAAAAATTCAATTACGATTCCAACGAGCGTAGCTGAAGTTTGTTGAAAAAATGCTAATCATACTTAATATTTTTTTGTAGCAACTTCAGTTGCACTCATCGGAATCGTAATTACTTTTTTTATCGTCGCAAACCATCGACTTGTCGATATGTGAGTCTACTTTCACCGCGTCGAGTCTGATTTGCGGTCGGAGGAATGTGCATATCAATTTGCCTCTATCTTCAACTTATGTCTTAATTAGTCATTTTTTATTATGAATTTGCATTTGAATTATTTTTTAATTGTTCGTTTCTCTAATCGCAAATCAGATTCGAAGCGATGAAAGTAGACTCGAATATTACAGTTTAATGACTTGCGACGATAAAAATAAGCTATTTATGATCTCGACGAACGTAACCGAAATTGTTACAAAAAATTACTTAAATATAACTTAACTCATCTATTATATTAATAATATTTTTATTAATAAAAAAATCAATCTAAACTTGGCCTGTGTGATGTTGGAAATGTTTGCTTTTGCGGACAAAAATAAAAAATATAATATCGGCCTTTTGAATTTTTCCAAAGGTCGATGTTTCGTAATTTCGGTTTTTTTTTTTATTTTTTGCTTTTGTATCAATATTTATTATTTATAATTATTTATCAAATTTTTAATATTAAAAAAATCGTAGCGGAACATGGTTTGGTCCCTCCCTTGCTCCCAAAATCCAAATGAATAAATAATCCAAATGAATAAATTCCAATTCTCAGCCGCACATTAAAAACCATATGGTTCAACTATCTCGTGGATTAAATAATGAAATGTGGGCTTTTTATTTGAGATGTCGACCGTGAGGGAATTATTTGATGAAGATTGGATAGCAGTGAATTTATTAGTGCTATCGTTGCTATTGGAAATGGTACAGTTATGTAAACCTACCGAAATCAAGCCTACGAATAAAAAAATAAAATAAAAACCTTCCCAAATAACTTTGAAATCCGCATCCGGTGGTATTTCTGAGTGAATTATTTCACACAATTTCGAAATTTATACAAATTTTTAGATTATGTCAATTGTTTGATGAGTACTCCATCGAATGTGAATTTAATCATTTAAACTGTATATTAATGAATTGTATTTTTTAATTGTATGGTTAAAGAAAAAAATTTAATTAAATTATAATGAGTGAGAATTTAATTTAATGATTCAAAAATTTGAATCAATAGTGTACAACTGAATGATGCATTCATGGATATATGTAGGGATTTGGAAACATGACGGGTTAAGCCGGGCCGGTCCAAATCCGTTCAAATCAACGGATTGATCGGTCCACCTGTTGGCCCGTCTGATGGGTTGGACGGTCGGGTTTAGACTGGTCAATTTTTTTTTAATCCGGCTGTAATCCATCAAAGACCCATGGGTGAGCGAACCGATTTGGTTAGAGGAGATCCTATCCGGATCGGATTGACTGGGTTCTTTTTTATTTTGAAAATTTTCAAAAACAAAAAAATCAAAATAAAATGCAGAAAATTAAAAAAATTCAAAAATGTAAAAAAATTATAATTAAAAATAATATAAATTTTCGAATAAATTGTTAAAAATGAAAATTAAATGATAATAAGTTAAAAACTATCGATTTTTTGAAAAAATCAGAAATAATCTGGTTATTTGTTCTCTGGGAGATAGTCCGTAGGTGTTTTTAGGTGAAGTAAGTTGGGTGGAAGACGATTAAACATGATTTTTAACTGTCTATTTCTCTAGAGCAACTGATTGCTTGCTCTCTCGGCAGCCTCTAGCCTTTAGCCTTTGAACTCGATGCCTCCCCTCTATGTTCTGGGAGTATATATATGTTTCGATATTGTCGGCTGAATGTTCTTCTAGTCGTGAATAGTTATTAGGGCGTGGGTTGCGCGTCACTGGAGGTGAACCCACCGGGTGGTTATTTTTGGGTACTAGGCGGCTACAACAGGAAGTCCCTCTATCCAGACCGTGAAACTAATTCGGGTAGCATCGTCAGCTATTTTTCGGGCTGTCGGGTGATATGGACTCTTCCCATTATGGGCCTCAATATTGAGCTATTGACAAAATGACATATCATTTGTCCTCCAAGCTTGTAATGTCATCTATGAATGCATTAAAGGTTTAAGTACATGATTCTATATTCTCTCGGTTAGTGTAAAACTTTCCGGTGATATGGCATATGAAATATAAAACTACATATTTTTTTGAATTGTTTTAATTTTTATTTGCTTTTTTATTTCACAGGTTAACAGCGAGTTAAAGACGGATTAACGACAGATTATGCAGGTTTTAAGACGAGTTAGACGAGTCGATCTAAGTCGGACCAAGTTTAATACATTTGGAACTGCATTTGGGTTGGATGGATTGGGTTAATATTTGTATCAAACGAAACGAGTTATTCAGACTGGTTCGGTTTTATTTCGAAGAATTATGGAGTAATGAGTTGGTTCGGATCGGATTTCAGAACATTGGAATTAATTTTGATTGGCTAATTATTTTGGACGGTTCCTTCAGATTGAATCAAAATTTTCAATCTAGATATACTCGTGATACATGGAAATATTATTGCCTGAAATTATCACTCATAATTTTCTTTCCTCATCTGAAATTATATTAAAATTTTCAAATAAGATGGTTACCATTGGAATGGAAAAAAAACGAAAGAGGAAATATGTTTATTGTTTGCGGAATAGTTCTAACACACATTCAAACTGCACTGGGAGAAAGAAGTTTGAAGGAAAATATCAAATTAATTTTTTTATGAAAACTTAACTCACTATTATACATTCAGCACAAACTATTTATTTTCATTTACCCACAAAGTAACCAACCAAAATTCTATTCTCTTAAATACAGAAAAAAATAATATTTTCCAAATTTACATGTTAGACGCAATATGTTTGAAGGCATGATCATGTGCAATTGAGCATACGGATTTTGTAAAGCCTAAATCTCGCTAATTAGTCAGCCTTTTTTAAGTATACAGCTCCAAAGAAAAACATTATGCGGTTTCAACTTCAAATGACAAGCACAGCCCAAACAAGGCAAAGCCATTATCCGCTTTAACCATCCATACTTTAACAACCATATTTAGTAGAGGTGGCATTCGGGTCGGGTCGGATTAGTTTTACTGTTTACAATAGTCGGATTGGGATCAGGTCGGATGAGGTCGGGTCGGGTTTCGGATCGTCATGTATCGACAACTTTTGGGTCATGAATCGGGTCGGGCGAGGTCAGGTCGTGTTTCGGGTCGGGTCGCGTCGGTCTTATCTGGTGATGAGTCGGGTCGAGCAAGATCAGGCCGGGTTTTAGGTCGGGCTGCATCGACAACTTTTGGGTTTTGAGTCGGGTCGGACGAGACCGAATCGGGTTCGAATCGGGTTGCACCGACAACTTTCAAGTATTATTTTGAGTTTTAAGTTCAATCGGACAAGATCGGGTCGTGTTATTAAATTGTGTTAGTAAATCTTGACTTTCTCTGATGTTAATTTGTTAGTAAAATTAGATTATGATGTGGAGAAGATAGAATTAGATCAATTTACAGGTTGTATCAGGCAGTGGCAGAACCAGAACACCGAGTTAGGGGGATCGATTTGCAAGTATAATTTAATTTTAATGTTATAAAGATGCAAAAATTTAATTTTGATCAAATTATACAATTTTTTAGTAAAATTTTTCAATTTTAATCAAAATTATAACTAAAATCTTATCGTTTAATTAAATTTAATTAGAAAATTAAACAAGGAGTTCAAACTTTTCTGGGCCAAAAGAGGGCCGGGGCCTACCCTGACCCCCCACTAGTTCCGCCCGTGGTATCAGGTCAAGTCAGATCGGGTCGGGTCGGATTAGGGTACTCATGTGTCGTGCCATCTCGAGTGTCCGGTCGGGTCGGGTCAAGTCAGGCTCAGGTTGCTCATGTGTCGATTCGTCTCGGATTACGGATCATCTCGAATCGAATCGGATAATTTGACTTTATCAAAATATTAAATCGAATAATCAAATCGAATCAAATTGGACAGATTTTTCGAGTCGAGTCGGATTCTGCCACCTCTAATGCTTACAACTCAGAAACTGAAACTGGCACAGCTGGTTTCCTCGATGCCTAAGCAAAAGCAACCAAATTTATCTTGCCTTCGATGCTCACAGAGACACGTGTCCCTCTCTTTTTTTTTTTGATTTAAAGCCCTTAGGCGCACGTGTCCCTCTCTTGCCTATGTAAAGCGTTTCCTTGCCACGTACCTCTCAACGTGTCAAATCCCCTTCTCCCTTATACACCTCTTTCTCGTTCAAACCGATCAATATCTCCTAAAACCTCTCATCTCTTTTTTATTTGAAAAGAAAAATGCCCAAAACCTTGCAAAAGAAATTTTCAAGCTCATGGCAGACTATCTGAGGTTAGACCAACATCAGCAAACACTGCCCAAAAATGAACCGATGACGAAATCTGTGTTAAAGGCGGTGACAGCAGGCATGATGGGCGGCTCAATGCTGTTACTCTCTGGCTTGACACTGACCGGTACGGTAATAGCACTAGTAGTCGCCACGCCACTCTTGGTTCTTTTCAGTCCTGTGCTGGTACCGGCTGCCATAGCAGTCACACTTCTTGTGCTTGGTTTTGCTTGCTCTGGTGGATTTGGTCTGGCGGCACTGTCGGTTTTGGCATGGATGTATCGGTATTTGACTGGTAGGCACCCACCTGGTGCCGACCAACTTGACCATGCAAGAGACCGGCTCGCAATGAAGGCAAGGGATATCAAGGAGTCTGGCACAGCACAAGATTGAGCAGGTGACCGGGTCATAGATTGAGCAGGTGACCGGGTTGGCTGTTAAAGATTACAATTTCCAGTGCTTTCTTGGTGTTTCACGTGTTTTGCGTCGTATCGGTGTTGTTATCGTTGTTTCCGTGTGTACTTTGTACTGTCAGTTGAAGAGTTTAATAAATGAAATTGTCTGTTGATAAATAAATTCTCTCTTCATTGTTGAAAACAAAACAAATGTGATTTTCTATACCATACTGTCAGGCAAATTTTGTTCTGATGGCTGAAGGGGAATATAGAAGTATACAGATCATGCGCATGCTATGTTGACTAGGAAAAGATATCCCTGCTTATCAAAATCGATAAGTGCGTAATTTTAATCTGGGCCGTAGAATTAAAATCCCTCTGATTCATATCAACAGTGGGGTGTGTTGATCTTTAATTCGACGGTTCAGATTCGGATTAAGATTCGTATTAAGATACGGAGCGACTACAGGACTGTCCATGTTGACTAATGGTTGACATTAATGGTTTGTTGATGTTTGAATTTGGGCCTCTCCGATATTGCCTTTCTCTTTTTTCTGTTATTGGGTTTTTACTTCTACGAATCCATTTTGGGTTACCATGCATGCAACTATGAACTATGCAATGCTAGTATGCAACCAAGCATTGTCTGAGCTTATGCCGTGGGCTGTGACTAATAGAAATTGCTGTACTTCATATTTTGTATACTTCGCATTAGTGCTCCCATATTTTAATAAGAAAGTTAACGCCTGATTTTAGTTCTTTGATTAATAAAGCGCTATAGAAACAAATCAGTAAACTCAAATGTATTTTTTTGCATATAGTGAGTTCATTGGATTCGGATTGTGTAATTGAAATTGTATTGGAAGGTGTGTTTCTAATTATAGTTTGAAGTATATTTAACTGAATTATAATCGATGAGGATAAATTATTAAATTTGCAACTTAAATTAATCCGGGAACCCAAGTCAAAATCAAACAAGCAAATATGTGGGTCAACCTTTTGCTTTATCATTTGTTTTTCCCTGTGTGAAGGCTGGTGGTACACCGTACACTGGGAATTAATTCATGAGAAAGAGGTGGTACCGACCTTATTTAATACCATGCACATGAATACTTTTAGTGAAGGCACATGCGAAGAAAGAAGAAAGCTAAAGGCGGTACCGCCATGATTAACTTGATCCAATGAAGGATATGCATGAAGAGGTGAAGACAATGCTTGCGCTCTTTTACAACCCAGAAGTACCTGTCTCACTGGGACCGTTCTCTGTTCTCAGTTCTAATTGGAGGGTATTATTGTCGGGTCTGATTCGGATCCGGGTGGAGTGAGATTGTGGGATATTTATCGAATCCGAATTCTACTAATTTGTCACGTATCTTCTGACACATTTTTAGCAAGTGTGTTAGAACAAATATAGCTGGTGGAATTACTGACTGGGGAGTGTATTGTTAGCATTTTTTTTGGGAAAATGTTTTGGGATACTAAATTTGATACTTGATACGTAATTGATATCGAATGAACGTTTTCATTTAATAAATACATTCAGTAAATTTTTTCACCTTGACAACTGGACAGTTTCATTTTTTTCCTAATTGAAACTGTTTCATCGCGTCGTTGTTCCGATAGATTCCTGGTTCCGATCTCTTCTTCTCTGGAAAACATGTTATATTTGTAATGCATATTATTTCTGCTGTTATGCATGTTATTTCTGTTGTTATGCATGTTAATAGAAAAAGCCAGCATACAAAATATGGTTTTTAGGCCATGTTATTCTAGCTGTCATGTTTATTAGTTGATTTACTATGCATACTTATTTGGTTATGCATGTTAATTGAAAATGTCAGCATACAAAATATGGTTTTCAAGCATGTTATTTTAGTTGTCATGCATGTTGATTGATTTTACTATGCATACTTAATTTGGTTATGCATGTTAATTGAAAACGCTAGCATACAAAATATGATTTTCAGGCATGTTATTCTAGTTGTCATGCATGTTAGTTGATTTACTATGCATACTGATTTGGTTATGCATGTTAATTGAAAATGCCAGCATAAAAAATATGGTTGTCATGCATGTTGATTGATTTTACTATGCATACTTAATTTGGTTATGCATGTTAATTGAAAAATGCCAGCATACAAAATATGGTTGTCAGGCATGTTATTCTAGTTGGCATGCATGTTGATTGATTTTACTGTGCATACATAATTTGGTTATGCATGTTAATTGAAAACGTCAGCATACAAAATATGACTGTCAGGCATATTTTTATAGTTGTCATGCATGTTGATTGATTTTACTATACATACTTTTTTTTGTTATAAGTTGTTATGCATGTTATTCTAGTGTCGTGTATGTTATTCTGGTTGTTATGCTTGTTATTTGATTTATTATGCATACTTACTTATTCTAGTTGTTATGCATGTTAAACTTCATTTTTCTGTTGTTATGCTTGTCAGTTAATTTACTATACATACTTATTTGGTTGTTATGCATGTTATTATAGTTGTTATAGTAGTTTTTGTGATGTAATATAGCTTAAACTTAATTTTCTGTTGTTATTCATGTTAATTGAAAAGCACATGCATACTTATTTAGTTGTTGTTATGCATGTTATTTCTGTTGTTATGCATGTTATATTTGT
The DNA here is from genome assembly GCA_964058865.1 of Eleocharis quinqueflora. Lineage (NCBI taxonomy): Eukaryota > Viridiplantae > Streptophyta > Magnoliopsida > Poales > Cyperaceae > Eleocharis > Eleocharis quinqueflora. Next base: position 92,293 of record CAXKVX010000393.1, read on the forward strand.
TATTATGCAAGTTATTTCTGGTGTTATGGATGTTATTCTAGTTTTTGTGCAGCTTAAATTTAATTTTGTTCTTTTATGCATGTTAGTCAATTTAATATGCATGCTTGCTATAATAAATGCATAACAACTGAGAAAAAAATAATATGCATAACAACAGGGAAAATATGAATATGCACCAAAAAATTAATATGCATTACAAATTCGCATATATACGAAATGAAAATCTATCATATATTAACATGCATTACAAATCGTAACTCAAAATAATTAACATGCATTACAAATTCGCATATATACGAAATGAAAATTTATCATATATTAACATGCATTACAAATCGTAACTCAAAACCAGTGGCGTAGCCAGGAATTCACGTTAGGTGGGTCCATAAATTTCAAATCGAAAAAAATACCAACAAAATTGCTGAAAAACATAATAAATTCTAAAATAATAAACCGAACATTCAAAATAAGAGATCCAAAACAACAAAAACATAAAATTACAATAATTCCCTACGGGTTTTCATCTTTTGGTAATTTTGCATAATTGGTTCATTAGAAATCTCATCGAACACCTCTCTTTCTATATATGTTACAAGACAATCATTCATCCAAGCATCTCCCATCCTATTTCTAAGCTTTGTCTTAATGAGGCTCATTGCAGAGAATGCTCGTTCGACGGATGCCGTTGCCACCGGCAAAAGCAATGCTAATTTGAGAAGTAAGTACACATACGGAAATGACAAATTTTTCTTTGTCTCAACTAACTTTCTAGACAACTCGGTGAGGTCTCTTATATCATGTAATCTCTCATCTAAGCGAACATCCATTATGTAAGTATCAAGTTGATAACCAAGTGTAGCCATATCGAATTTTTTCAAACTCTCTTGGATAAAATGATGCCAACTTGATCAACATATCCTTATCAAATGCTTGAAATGCATCTCTTGGATTCAAACAAGCAACACAAAGTAAAAGTTCAGAACTTATCTCATCAAATCGATCATTGAGCTCTTTAAGTTGCATATCCAAGATGGTATAAAAAATCTGAACACGATACCTACATTTTTAGTATTATATTTCATTAGTAATGAAAAAAGAAGTGACATAACAAGTTAACAACTATTCAACTAACAAAAAAGAGAAGTAAAACACAATACCTATGTAAATTGGTCATTTCTTCGGATCTACGCCGTGGTCTTCCTCGAATAACAAATGTTGCCTCCATATTCGGTATGGGAATATTATGTTTGTTGCAAAACACAGAAATCTTTTGCAAAAGAGGATCCCATCCATCTTCTCTCATTCTTTGCAATTGCAACTTGGCTACTTTGACAAGTCCTATGGCATTTACAATATCTTGATCTTTTCTTTGTAATGCTTGAGAAAGCACATTTGTTAATCCCAAAACATCTTGCATCAAATGCAAAACAAAAACACAATCAAAAGTGGGCAATCCATCTAATAAAATTTTTGCATCTCCTTTTTGCCTAGCATCCAAAGCTTCTTCCTCGATCATCTCAAGAACATCAAAAATTGGTACAAAAAGCTCAATCACGTTGTTAACAGTACCATAATGAGAGCCCCACCGTGTAGCCCCCTCTCTAGAAAGACCCATTTCTTGATTAAGCCCTTTACCTGTAGCACCGAGACAATTTCAGCATTTAATCACATCAAATTTAAATCTATATAACAATAAAGCCTTGGAAATATGAGTTGTTTCATCTAGCATTTACCTGTTTCCTTTTCACCATTGCTTAAAGCCTTGGAAATTTGAGCTGCTTGTCTTTCTCTTAACATGTCTCGACGCTTACAAGAGGCCCCAACCGTGTTTTGGACCTTATCAATGAGAGTGAAAAGATGCGCAACATCTATATGAGAGTTAGCAACAGCTACCAACGTCAGCTGAAGTTGATGCGCGAAACAATGAACATAATATGCTGAAGGATTAGTCTTTAAAATCAGACTCTTAAGCCCATTGAACTCTCCTCTCATGTTACTTGCTCCATCGTAACCTTGACCACGTACGCGTGACAAAGAGAGGCTATGTTCGGCTAGTTTGGACTCCACGGCCGCTTTGAGCGAGGCAACCGCCGTATTAAGCACATGAACAATGCCTAAAAATCTCTCTACTGTATTTCCATCTTTTCTAACAAAGCGTATTACCAAGGCCATTTGCTCTTTGCAAGACACATCACGCGATTCATCAACTAATATAGCAAACAACTCATCACCAAGCTCACGAATAATGGCATTTGTTGTCTCATGTGCACAAGCATGAACCATCTCCTTTTGAAAATCGGGACTTGTCAGTTGTAGGTTTTTTGGTGCATTCTCAAGTGCCACATTTTTTACCTCTGTATTGTGATCAGCAAGAAACTTCACAAGTTCAAGAAAATTTCCCTTATTTCTTGAATCTGTAGATTCATCATGTGCACGAAAAGCTATCCCCTGGCATAAAAGGTACCGTATACAATCAAGTGATGCATTCATTCTCACACGATAGTCCTTTCTCGATTTGTCATTTTGTCTTCCAAAAAAAGAGCTAATCGACTGTCTTTGGTTCAACAAAGTGCGTGTCTTCAACTCATTTTGCATATGAATGCTATTACCTTTACCAATGTGCGACAACAAACCATCCTTGCCTTTGTTCCATGCCTTCCAACCAGTCACGACAAAAGTGTCACCACCTCCTTGGCGTCCTCCCACTTCCGGCTTGAACAAAAAGCAAAAGAAACAATACACGGCTTCTTTCTCCATGCTATATTCTAGCCAAGATCCAAAATCATCATACCATTTTACATTGAAGCCTCGAAATCTAGACCCAATATCTCTTCCTTCAAAGTCATGTTGTTTGGGCTGACACGGTCCTTTGGCTAAATAACTTCTTCTCACACCTTCTCGATCATTTGGGTGATAGTTGCAAATTTGAGGTCGAGTCCCTGGATCTGATGGAGGGTTAAACGCATCGAAATCAATTCGATTGAATTTACTTGATCCTCGATTAGATGCATTGCCCAATTCTGCCATGACCCAATCTAAAAGTAAACAAAAATATAAAATCAATCATAAAACAAACACAAATTGTGCTTCAACTACATTTTCTACGAGAATAC